>JANHFX010029072.1:0-104645 GCA_027560015.1 Chloroceryle amazona | reverse complement strand
TTTTTTTTTGTTGGTTTATATTAAATTTTTTTTTTTTTTAAACCTCCTGGTTTTTTGCGCTTTTGTTAAAAAATTAAAGGTTTTTTGTCCCCCCCCCCGGGGGGGGGGGGGGGGGGGAATCTTCTGTAGTTTTACAGGTTCTTTTTTATTGGGATTATTGTATAAAGCTGAGCAAGACAACTTTCAAAATCTCCCCTCCTTCCCTACTTTCTTTTCCACAAGTATCATTTGATGTGCTCCAGCCTTTTCTGTCAGTTGTCAGCTCCTCCGATGCTTCAGTAGTTAACATTCCATCTGCTATATGTTTAATGCCCTAAGCTATGTTTCAGTGATTTATTTTAATACTTCCATTATTTTTTCAGGCTGTTCAGACAACAGCGTTTCAGTGTTCTGGTTTATCTGTTAGCCTCTGTCTGTCACATGGCATTTCAGACACGCATGTACACATTCCCTTTGTCTCAGCAAAATTACTTCATGTTGGAGCTGTGCGAAGGAATAAACATCAGGTGTCGGTTTTACTTCGCTCGAGTAAGAACTTTGAAGCTAGGTACTTTGCTGAGGTCCCAGTTCTAGGCCAAAGCTTGGGGGATTTCTTGCAGTTGAAATTAATATGAATGAGTATTTTCTGAAGAAAGCTTAAATAATTCTGAGGAGTAACAATTATTTTCTCAATTAATGAAAATTTAATACTTTATAATTAGCGTTTTAAAAATAATAGTGTACTGAAAGATTAGCAATAAATTATTAAATGTATTTGCATATCATTTGAGCACTGGTAATGAAACACAAAGAGGTCAGAAATTAAGAAAAATATGTCAGTGAAGCTTCTCAGTTTAAGCACTCAGCATAGTTTCAGGGATCATTGTGCAAATGCTAGGATATTTTTTTACTGTGTAGACTACATGGCGATTTTGAAATGCTTTTAATAGAATATGCCAAACATGTATGTAATTACATGCAATTGTTCCATCCTTTGTTCAATTTAGTTTAATCTTCCTATGTTCACACCTTTCAAAGCAAGGATTTTTTTGTTGGTCAAGATAAGAAAGCTAAAGCTGCCCGTGAAAGTGAAGGAAAACAAAAGATGGGGATGTTGGAAAGGCAGCCTCGATGCTGTGCAGCACTGCTCAGAAGTAGCCCAAGCACCTCTGCGGTATCAGCACCTTTCTAGCCACAAAGAACAGCACTGTGAGGGTTGACATGGGGAAAATTGACTCCATCTCAGCTAGACCCAATACATACATCTGTATAGATACATGAATATATGTCTATATCTGTGTAAAATGCAGTTTGTCAGAGAGAATCCTAATGGAAAACCAGAATGCTAAGTACAGGAAACAAGCTCTTAAGCAAAGAAAACACTCCACGAGATGCTGTTAATCATTTCATTATGTTTAAACAGTTAAGCTTTGGAGACAAAGCTGTGATAGTCATGTGAAATATCTACTCCGAAATTAGATCAGCACATTATAGAAAGAGTGTATGTTAATATTTTGTTAACATAAATTGGAATCTGATGGTGATGGTGTATATAACTCACTTGGCTATATTTTTATCAAAAGGGAGCTAACTGCTATTTTTTTTTACAGCTACAGGAAGTTTATTGCTTGGTTTTGCCTATTTCTCAAGGGCAAATAGCTCTGGTGAGATCTTGTTAGTGAATGTCTTTTTTGACTAAAATTGTAATTTATATTAGTTTGAACTTTTTACTCACATGTAGTTGCACAAAGAGAAGGAAATAATCGACACATTTTATGTAGCATGATAATGGAGGAAAGAAAGGTGTAGTGCTTATTGCAATAGTGTGACTTGAGTTAGTCACAGAACAGATACAGGTTGCTGTGTGCTGATATCGTGGGTATACCTTTGAATTTGGTGTCACTTTCAGACATGAAAATTAAAGGTTTCATTTTTTTCTTCTGCTGTGTATCCCATTTGTCTGCTGGATAGCTAAATTACTAACCCAAATAGGGAATTTCCTGTGCATTCTGTAGTTCCTTTAAGACCTAATTCAGTATTTCCCTTCAGGGCCAGTTTTTCAGCTGATGGGCCACTAATTTTCACATTATTGTAAAAACTTCTTTGTGTGTGTTTGCAGTCTTACAGAGTGTGCGCGTCAGTATCCCAGCATTTTTAACTTGGTTGAAAGCTTTGTCAGCCTTGTTAAAGGCCTCTTGGAGAAACTGCTGGACTACCGAACAGTGATGAATGATGAAAGCAAGGACAATCGCATGAGCTGCACCGTGAACTTACTGGTATGTTCTCTCCTGTAATTCTTGTGTAAGAATGGGAGAGAGCTTTAGAATCCATTTACCAAAGATGAAGGTAATTCTTCCTGGGGACAGGTGTGGTTGACACTGCTCAGTAGTGATTGAAGCCCAGAGTGAAGAGGTTTTTGTATCTGTTTGCATGGATATGTGCATAAACCTGACCGAGCGCCCACTCAGTTCTTTGGGTTTGTTTGTGTGTTTTACCCACTGATTCTGTGGATAAATAAGGGAGTCTGCTGCTCAGATACCTTCACCTTTTGACAGGCGTCATGTGACAGTGGGCTTTTGTCAGAATCAAATTTTTTTATGAAGAACTAATCCACTTGCTGGTTTAGCAACTCAGCAATTACTGTGTTGTAAAAAAAGACATTGAGATAACTTGTAAATGTTTATGTCCCTAGAACTTCTACAAGGACATTAACCGTGAAGAGATGTATATCAGGTATGGCACTTCTCTTGGATCTGTTTTGGAGAGGGCAGTAATATTCTCTTATGAATTCTGGTTTTATCATTGTACTTCAACTACTGTTCTTTAATGTTAGTTTATCATCCACAATGACTCTCTTGTAGCCCTGGCCTCCTATGTATTCTCACTCCATTGTTTGCTTAGTCTTCAGCCATTTGGAATCTATTAGATGTGTTCAGCAGCAGCATTTTTTGTCCCAAGAATCAAGTCTTAGTTGATCATAACACTCAATGTTCATTGTCTGTTGTTTTAACTCAAGAAAATCCAGCTAGATTAGAGGTTTGATGGAAGATGTATCACACATTTAGAATGCAGAAAAAGCCATTCAGGTTTTGTAGAATTGTACAGTCTGCCAAGTCTCTTTAAATATGCAACACTACATGCAGTGCGGAATTACTAGTAAAGCATTTTTCTGTAAGAGCTGTAGCTATGCTGGCAAAGTCTTTCAGAGGTGACATGGCCACTTACTGTCTCCCGAGAGTTTTGCACATGAGCTGCAGCAGATCTTGCTGTTGAAAAGATCAATGTTCCCTGCCTCCTCTCATTCTGCAAAACCTGCAGAACCACCTGCACCTCAGCCACTGCAGTACAAAGCCCACATTCTCAGCTGAAATGAGCACTGAAAGTGATTCAGAGCTGAACCTGGAGCTATGAGCTGGGGTGGCCAGGGAAAACAACGCTTCCTCTGCAAGTATTGCTGCAGGGGACACATTTTCAGTTGGGCTGATGACTAGGAATGGTAATGTCTTGGAACAGCTACAGCAAGGTGTAAGTTTTCTGGGTCAATACCCGTAAGAGGATGGGATGCACTTTCTGGCTGCTGGACAATAAGTGGCTTGAGTCCCACGATGGGCATTGTTTGTGCTGGTAACAGCAATGCTGCCCTGGGGATCAAGAAGCACATTGGCAACTTAGAACAACTCTTTGGCCCCTACCTGCCACCTTCCAGTTTGTACAGGGACTTGTTTTGTTTTTCTGGACTGGTATTTTCTGTTTTGTCCTTTACCTTGTGTTATCTGTTGTGTTTGTATCTGTTCCCATGGAAAATGTTTACATGCAATCGAAAGTGCTATAAAGAAAGGCAGTGATCTTTAGTAACAGTCCGGAAATAATGGACTCAGTGCTGTGACTTAGACCTGGAATCTGGTAATTCTTCCTCAAGGAGGTGGAGCTGACAGCAGTTCACAGAAGGAGGTTCCTCCTTCTTTTGTGCAGTGTTTCAGCACGCAAAGAGAACATGGACAAGTCTGAACAAGCACACAGAACTTCAGCCCCTCTGTGTCCTTAAGGATGCTTCAGGTGGTGACAGCATGACATCTGTGAAGTTCCCAAATCAGGGCTTATCTAGAACTCTTTTACACCTGTATTCCAGTCAGAGCAATATCCAATCTAATTCTTGTTCTCTTATCTAACAGATATTTATATAAATTGCGAGATCTTCATTTAGATTGTGAGAATTACACTGAAGCAGCATATACCCTTCTACTTCATACATGGCTCTTGAAGGTTAGATTTCCTGAACTCAGTTTATCAATAAGCTTCTGCAATTTGAAATTATATAAATTAAATGTGATTGTCTTTAACTAATACACAGTAAAGCAGAGAATGTTTTCTATAGGAGTATTCAAATTTCTGGATAAAAATACTGTAGTAGGCCATACAAAATGAACATTCATTGCAGAAAAGGTATTTTCAATAGGTGGTTGAAAGCCACATATTGGTAAAACTAAACATTGTAGCAGAAATAGTTTTACTTAATAGTGACAACATTGTGTGCAAATTCTGAAATCAATTAACTTCCATTTGGTTTTCATTTTGTTGCTGGTAGTGTTTTGGTTTTTTTCCTAAACTGGTGTTTATTCTCATTGTAACTGACGTTATCATTAAAATGGTCAGTAAGATTCATTTCCTTTTCAAGGGAAAATTCAAAATGTACATGTTCTTCAGTAAAAATCTGAGATTTCTTAGGGACTTTCTTTTAGTGCAGAACTATGTAGAATTGGCTTTTCATAGTGCTGTGTTGCTTGAACTTCATTTTGACTATGCTGATCATAAAACAATATGAGGTATATTGTATTGGTATATATGTATTAATATAGACAAAGATAATATATGCAAATATTTTAATACAAAAAATTCAAATCAGTAAAGATGACATAACTGAGATAAAATTAACTCTCTTTCTCACATAGATTATCTAAATTTTTTGGATAGGGTGCAGGAAAGAGCATGGGTTTTCAAAATGTTAAGTCTAGTCCTGGTTGTATGGAATGCAGTACTCGTTCGAAGAGGTGATGAAAACATTCCCAGTGCCTTTCCCAGTTTCTCTGTGGAAGGATAAAAAGACTGGGGGAAAAAATGCTCAGAAGAGCCCAGGGGACCAGACCTTGCAGGCGGGGGGCAACTATGTATGAAATGGTGAACTCCAAAATACTACGGCTTTTTTAACGAGGTTTTTATTCTTAGTGGTCAGATGAACAGTGTACACCCCAAGTCATGTCAACAGAGTTCCAGTGCTCACAGACTTATCGACACTTGAAAGAGAATTTGTATGAGAAGATCATAGAATATTTTGACAAAGGAAAGGTAGGTCTGTAGAGTTCTTCCCCCTGCCAAATCTTCCATTGTGTTACTCTCTATAGTAGTGTTTAATGAATATTCTCTGTATAAAATGTTTGTGTGGGAAATCCTCTTTGAAATGTGGGTCAAGTAAAAATTGTGTCCTGAGAGGCTCATTCACAGGGTGTAGCTGGTCTATATGAACGTAATGTTTCAGCAGCTCCACTCACAATGGAAGAGGGCTAATGGTTATACTGGTCATGAGCATCTCTGTCAGGCGGTAATAAAATAATAAACAGTGTGGAATGTACTTTGCTAGGAAAAGAATGCGGACTACACAGATTGCACTCCTAAACTCTTCGCTCATTATCTCCCTGAAAAGCAGACAGTTCAGAATAGATGGATTTGTTTCAGACAAGTCTGACAATTCCATCCTGAACTTCAAATGTAGTAGTTTGATGTTAAGCACCTGGATTTAGTTCAAGTTTTTAAAATACATCTGTTAATAAAATTGCCTGTCGATACAGTGACAGCAGAGCTGAGGTCTTTGGAAATAAAGCAAAAATTCGGTGGGGCTGGATAATCAATATTATGACACAATAAGGTCTTTTTGTCATCATGTCTTGTTTAGCTCTAGCCAAAAAAATGAAGAGAGAAGACAATTCCTTGCTGTTTCTTGCAAAATAAAGACACAACTCCCCCACAAAAGTCATTCCTACAATTCAGAAGGTAGAAAGTGTTTGGTGCTCCAGCACTGTGAAGGAGAATGCAGCGCTATTCTTAACTTCACAGGTTTTTTTGGTGGCATCTGAAATAACTAGAGTGTAGCAGTCCCCACCCACTGCACTGGAATAATCTAATCCTTATGATTTCTGATCTCCCTAGCCTTCAGGTGCTCCTCAGATGCATCAGAGGAGGTTTGCAGGCAGCAAAGTGCAGCTGTCAGGTTCAGAAATACCTAGCCTAGGAGTACTGTGCACATGTGGCCATAATGCATGTGGCCACCAGTGACCTTACATCAGTAGAGAATTATGCTCAGAAAACCCCTTTTGTCTCCTTTACTCTGAAGAGATGAGAAGACTGACAGAATTTGAGAAATAGCTTCAAGAGGGAGCTTCTGCCTGCTTTCAGACCACTTTTGTGCTGCATACGTTAAGTGCCTATAGCAGATGAGAAAATCTGTCTCAGTCTTTCCCATGGAGCTTTGTAATTCCTCACAGTAATTTTCAGAGGTAGCTATTAAGTAGTGTGGAAAGAAACAAGCTGCCAGTCTGGACAAGTGGCAATTTAAGTCTAAGCCCTGTAATTTTTCAGCTGACGAGGAGAGATGTCATATGCAAGGCTGCCTATGCTTATAAATGCTTCATAATTTCTTGTAAAATGAAGCGTGTTTGTTTTAGAGATCTGGGTGTCAGTCCCCTCACACACTGCTCCTGTGCTGGGGTATGTTCTGGATGTTATGCATCTTAGTAATTTGCTCTTCTTTTTTAATATATCTGAAAGATTGGGTGGTTTTTTTATTATCTTATTGTAAGAATAAAGTTAATTTTGTTATTCCTTCCTATAATGAACCATAAAACACTTCTATTTTTTACTTTAATCTGCGTTCCTAAAGTTTATGATTGCCTAAGCCTTCCATTCTAAATGTGCAGTTAATAAATGACTGCAATGAGAAGATACCATGATCAATAAAACTGTAGTCAGCAGCGATGCATCAACTTGTTTGTTGGTACTGGATTTACTTTTTGAATATGCGGGTCCATTACAGATGTGGGAAGAAGCCATATCTCTATGCAAAGAACTCGCAGAGCAGTATGAAAAGGAAGTATTTGACTATGAACTCCTAAGTCAGAAGCTGGTAAGGTTTTATGTTAGATCTTCAAATGATTTCAGTCACAGAAATTAGTACTTTGGAGATATCAAATGATAGAGCTGCTTCTAAGCTTGTCATCTACAACTGATTTTTAATTTGTTATCAGCTACGTGTTTAAGGTGTAAAATGCCAAGTATGACTTGACTTCTGTGTTTGCTTTATTTATTCGTGCTAGTAAATTTAAGATAAGTCTGATTCTGAGGTTAAGTCACTGAGTCAAAGCCATAGATATCTAACTATGTATTATATTTGTACATAATTTAAACAATGTATAATATACCACAGCAGTGTCATGTGGATGCTAACTGATTATTGCTATAGTTTATCAGTGATAACTGATAGCTCTTGCGTGTCTGCTGACAGTTGTAGTACACAGTGTGGTGCTACTTTAGAGCTTAAACACAAATGGGGAAGAAAAAAAAAAAAAGGTGAACCAGAAGTAATTGCAGTTGGTTTTGCTTTCAGGTTCAACAAGCAAAGTTCTATGAAAACATCATGAAAATTCTGAGACCCAAACCAGACTATTTTGCTGTTGGGTATTATGGCCAAGGATTCCCCACATTTCTACGGGTAAACCTGTTTACATTTTTACTTTTTTCATCTCTTTCCTTACTCTTCTAACAATGTGAGCATATTCTACTAGTGCAGGTGAGTCTCTGGGGATATTTGCCATGGTATTAATTTTGCTTGGATGTAGGACAATAGTCAGAATTGGAATTTTTACTAGTAAGAATACGTACGGAATATTTTCAGATGTGTTTGATTCTTTCTCTTGGTTTGACTGTGGAAAATAGAAGTTGTATCAGCTAGTGAAGGTGGCATGTGAGAGCCAAATGCAGCAATAGGATGTGATTTGGTATGGACAGCTCATATGGCACATTTCTCAGATGAGTCCCCATGCAGGCTATTGGTAGCTAGTAGAATATCATTAACTAATTTGTCTTGAAATTAAATTCAAAATTCTGTTTCACAAGACCTTGGTGGTTTTAAGGGGAGCTTGTAATGGACTGACGAGTTTCAGATTTATAATGCCTCTCAGCTACAACTGAAATGCATTATAAATGTAGAAATAGCATATTGTTCAGATCAATGCACTGTGTAGCCCAGTTGTGTACCTTTAACAGTGGGAAACAGAAATTAATTAAGATAGGAAAGAATAGGGCTGGTGTGCAGTGACACTGACCTGGTACCTATGCCCTGCTGACCTCTTAAACAGCCTCCTGGGTTGGAGGTGACACTTTTGTATTGTAGCCCTTCGTGGACTGTTCTACTCTGACTTCGCCCAGTTGCTTTCTGAACTGACACTCTCCAGAACGTACTGTGGCCTCACAGTACACAACTCTGTATGTTGGCCTTGTGTTGTCATCTCCTTGTTTCTAGTTCTTATAAAGAAACTGAACAGTTGTTTGTTAATTGTCTTCCCCACATCATTCATGAACACGCTGTTCTCTTTACAGTCTTGTCTTGTTTAAACATTGCTTCCACAGCAACCACTCCCTGGCCAAGGCAGGAGTGTTGGAACCAGATGATCTTTAAGGTCCCTTCAAATACAAAACATTCCACACGTTTTAACATCCTGGTTCCCTTGCTGTCCATGTTCTAGTTCAGGAGATGGTAGAGAAGAAGTGTGTGTACTGAGTATCGGAAATGTGGATACCCTTACAAATTTGTTCAGTGCGATACTTGGGTTTCTTCCTTTTGTCTACCTGTTTTTGTCTTACTGACTGAAGTTGCTTTTTTTGATCTCTAATACCCACTGAGCTGACATTTTCATACCAGCTGTGTTGTCTTCCTCTAAGTTTTTTCCTGAGTGGTAGCAGCTAGTTGATAACTTTGGACACTTATGGTAAGTTTGAACTGATTTCATTAAACAGAGCTCTTTACACTGAATCTTCTCTTTTCATTTTCTCTATGTTCCTCATTTTTGACTACTGTGTGAGAAATCAAGAATCAAAAGGACCTGTTTTTTCAAGAAACTTGACAAGTCACGCACAAGTGGCTTTTACTTTAGCTTTATTTTAAAGATCACTGCTTTCTTTTAGCCACAGTAGTACATGTCTTCAGACCATGAAACTAACCAGAGTATTTTATGTTCTCTTGTGGAAAAGAAATCTTTTCTTATGTAGTAAAGCAAGTATGGTAGCTTTTCTCACACTTGAAAAGCAATGAACGACTTCTCTTTCCCAGTTTTAAAGGCCAAAGTTGCCTTGAAAACATTGGAAAAAAAATAGTGAACAGATATACTCCTATTACATGGACGGAAGCATGCACGTTTGTTTCTGCTGTTATAGAAGTATCCTGTTAAGTGTAGCAAACTGAACCACAAATGAGCACATTTGGGGTTAGACTGTATTGTAAATGAGGACATTTTGTAATAGCAAGGAGAAGGAGGTGGCAGAGGAAACCTATATATTGGTATTAGAAAGTTGTGAACCCTGGACCCAGAATGTCTTTGAAAGCAAATGCTTTTACTTGACAGGCAAGAAGAAAAGGAATTTTAGTAGTTTATTATCTCCCATTCTAATTTTGTTCTGCTCTACAGAAGCATCATCTGCGACGATGCCAGTTTATCTTCATGCTAACAGCATCAATATCATCTCTGGAGAGTCAGTGCTGCATTCTAGCACCTGGATGAAGGGGTGTCTTGCTTTATAGTTAACTAATCTTCAGAAAGCACTAACACCCATTCCAAAATTTGGATAGCACACTGCATATTTGTACTGCTGAACATGCACCTATAGCTTCTACCTCAGCATCATACAGCCCAAGAAATCAGCTTTTTATTTCCTGCAGAACAAAGTATTCATCTATCGCGGGAAGGAATATGAGAGGAGAGAGGATTTCCAGGCCCAGCTGATGAGTCAGTTTCCCAGTGCAGAGAAGCTGAACACCACCTCAGCACCTGGAGAGGACGTGAAAAGCTCTCCTGGGCAATGTATCCTTCAACACGTGGAAGATTGCAGAACAAAGGCGGGTTGGGGAAACCTTTTTGTTAGCAAGAGATTATCTGTGTGGAGCAATCATTTCCTAAAAAGGATGAAAGTTTATTAATGTGGCAGCTCAGTTTGCACTTTTACTTATATGTACTTCATGTCTCTTATGGTTTATTCCTAAAATGTTTGCTCCCATTTTTCTCACAGTTCTAAGGAGTCAGTCATCATAGAATTGTTTAGGTTATTTAGGTTGAAGACCCAACTATAAACCTAGTCCACTACTAAACCGTGTCCCTAAGTGCCATGTCTACATGTCTTTTTAATCCCCCCAGGGATGGTGACTCCACCACTTCCCTATGCAGCCTGTTCCAGTGCTTGATGACCTTTTCCATGAGGAAAATTCATTCAAGTTCATACATGGTTTGCCTTTATTTTCTTCTAATGGCAACACCAGTGATAAATGCTTGAATTGGCCAAGTTTAAAGCAGCAAATTATCTAATTACCTCATGTTCCTAGCTGTTGTGTCTTGATATTAAATTCATGTGTTCCTTGAGCATTGTTCTGAGTGGCACTGCGCTTGGCTATTGCCTGTATTTCTTGGCAGTGATAAATATGCCTTATGTCACTCTCAGAAATTTCCCTAGGAAAATTAACTCGGAAATATTGTTAGCCACCTTTTAGAATGCTCTAACTTATTCTTATTTAGAAGTACTCTAACAGTTGCTGGCACGCATTATCTTCATGTTCTGATTTAAATCACTACTAGCTGAGCAGATAAGAGACCACCTCACCTCATCGTACCAGGCATTTTTTTTTATGTATTGGTTTTGCTTTTGTTAATTTTCAAGGTAATGTTGTAACACTTCACATGCTTTCCTGAGTCTATTGTGATGGAAGCTGCTGGAGGGGAAAAGAAATACTGCTTTCTCTTCACACTGTTGGGACTGAAGCAGAGAGTATCACAGCTTTGTCTAAAATAGAACACTAAGCTTGAGAGCCAAGCTCTCATAAGTCTGTCTTGTGTCTTAACTAATTTTTTTTCTTTTTTTTTTGAGATCGTATGCTTCAGTCTTTTCTTAAAGTAGAATTTGCTCAAGTCTGTTTGGAACTAACAGGAGATGTACTTCTTATGCACTTAAGAAAAAGCGCTGGAATCTAACCAGAGGGCATGAGTTTCAAATATACCAAAATATGTAATATATATGATATATTTACATACAGTATTCAGATTAAAGAGTAACAATCCCATAGAAAAAAGAAATCTCAGGTAAAAGGGCTGCCAATTACAGTTTTCAAAGATGAAATGCTAAACATGATGGCGTTGTGCATGCCTAAAGCTAAACAGTGAAACTGTTAGCAGCAGTTGATGTTATTTATGTACATTGGCTTGACTGGTTTGGTGTGATAAATTCAGCTACAGATATTCAAACTCAGTAAATAATAAAAATATGCAATTCAAAATTAATATTAATATATCTTCACTGGTTACTGCTGGCAGATTTTTACATTTTTGGCCAAGAAATCTTCCACAAATGAAGCCCTAAACATTGCAGATTTTAGATCAGGAATTTTTTTTTCTTTATTGTTGTTGTTGATGATGTATGTTTGTTTGTTTGTTTGTTTTATTTCCCACACAGCCTACAGTTTTTCATAATGATAGATAATAACATGCCCTTAACTTTCACGCTTTCAGATATCCAGTGTTTTACAGTGCAGCCAGTCCTGGAGGAGCAACCTAGATTTAAAAATAAGGCAGTACCTGATCAAATTATAAAGTAAGTGAATTGTATAATGAGTAATATAATGAAAGTCAGTCTGTATTTCTGAACTGGCCACCATTATTTTCTGAATTCCGTCATTTGCTAGTGAATCTTAGAGCTTTTATTATCTTAGTTTACTGATTTATGTATTCCCTAGGAATTTACTGAACGGATATAGCATATCTTCACAAGTGCAAAGTACACGGTGGCAGAATGGTTTCCATATGTGGTCAAGATTTGGTCAAGGAATAAAGGAAATTAATTGTCCGAAGTATTTTGAGAACAGACTGGCTAACATTTCCAAACTCCTAACCCAATGTAGAATAGGTTGCACTTATTACATGCTCCTAATTAGGTGTTCTTATTACATGTGGAAAAAGTGATGGTCCATTCTAATAGCTGATGTCAAGCTTGCATGCAGCACCTACCAGAATATTGGCTGTCTTTAGGCTTGTGAGATTTTTGGGTCCAGATCCATTAATATATAAAGGGGGATTGTAAGAAAGATGGAGAGACACATTTACCAAGGCCTGTAGTGACAGGATGAGGGGTAAGGGTTTTAAACTGAGAGAGGGTAGATTTAGACTGGATTAGGAAGGAATTCTTCACTATGAGACATGAACGGGTTGCCCAGAGTTGTTGCTGGAACTAGATAAGCTTCAGATGTACCTTTGAAGTCAAAGCATTCTGTGATTTATAAGCTTTTGAAAATGGTCAATAAAAGCTGTTGCTTATCACTAACACCTGAATGAAAAAAAGGCAAGATAGTATTTTTTACCTTGTAACTTAAGGACAGAAAATAGTACAAGCACCACCAGATAAGGCAGGCCAGATTTTCTTCCTGTTCTTGTCAGCTCCTTGTGAAAGCACAAGGTATGACTACCTCCCTAACTGAAACTGGTTAAAACAGGCATCATAAGGTAAAATTCCTCCAGGTAAACTGAGAAACCTGCAAGAGAGGCTTTGCAATGCGTCCGTAATTAAGCAACAGAGACTGGACCCTTTAACAGAGAGCTAAAGAAGGCTGAGAATAGAACACTTCTTTTTATCAGCTGAGATGAGTTCAGTTCTAAGTGTTCCACAGCTGGATTCAAGCTAGATGTTACTTTCATCTGCAACCTTCTCTGCAGAAACTTTACTTAAGTTGTAGTTGATTCAGAATGGAAAAATAAGAATTGTCTCCCCACGTACACTACTATAGATGAAGAAGGTACAAGCACATATCTTGTACTACAAGATTTAAAATAATAATAAAAAAATAAAAATTAACCATTGTCCCAGTTTCAATTTGCATTAATTCTAAAGTCATTAACTGAAAGACAGCTTGTAAATCTGGTCCTGGACTAGATTTCAGTGTAGTGACAGCCACATTTTCAACTTGTAACAGTTTTATTTAGCAAAGTTTTCCACATAAAGTGCAACCTCTTGTCATAGGGGAGGTTTTGTACTTGTCTCAGCTGCAGAATTCAACTGAACCGTTTCATCAGGTCTTAGAGATTTATCATTAAGAGTGTACTTTATTGGGCATTCAGTTGTTAGTTACATTAGTTGATGACAATGCATTTATTCTATCCAAGAGATTCAAAGTAGCTGTCCTTTTGGATGGAGCTGTATAAAGTGATGTGATCTGGTAGAGCAGTATTTTCCACTTTCTTTTCCTTATTGGTAAAGATAATCTTAGTAGTTTGGAATTGAAATAGGTCATTCCTATGAACTAAAATATCAGAAGCTTGCTTAGCTTAACTGTTTGGGGTCTCTCCATGTATTTGTCCGTGAAGATTTCCAAAGTGTGGCTTGTGACCATATTTTGGAGGGTTTTTTTTTGTTCTGCAGTACTAGCTTTTACTCAACATGGCTTTAAGTTTACTTTTTTTTTTTTTAAACAAAAACTAAAAACCAAAAGAAGAGATTTTTCTGTGGACAGCAAAGGACTTGGCCAAAACTGTGCATTCTCTTTTCTTTCAAATAAGCCAGTGGTAAAAGCTGAGTGGTTATGAGTTTAGTGGAAATACATGCTTACAGTGGTTGAGAACTACTCATGAGCTGAATAGAACAGACCATAATATGAATTTGCAATAAATCTCTTTACATTAGTGTCCTTCTCTACAAACGTTTATATACATGTTCTTATCTATCACAAGAAATTATTCATGTCTTTAAATGTTTAGTATATTGAATAACTGTTGTTCTGCATTGTGAGTAGAATCATTAGACAAGATTAACCTGATTTGGCAGGAGCTGTGGATGAAAAAGCAGAAGTGTTTTAGTCCAGGTGAATACATCTGCTCTGTTCAGGCAGTTATTTTAAACCAAATATACTCCTTTTGCATGCTGTTCTAAAGCTGGCAAGCACTGTGCATGCCACAGCAAGATTATGGGGAATAAAAAATCTCTTCTAGACCTTCTTCTGTAGGTTTTAACATTAATCTGGAAGTTGTGGAAATTTTCTACCTTGGAATTACACCCAGTCACAAGCAATACTTGTAAAGAACTGTGTGTTGACCCTGATTTGTAGAAAAAGTAGGTGTCTCCTGAGTTTTCAGTGAAGTGCTTTTTTTCTGAGCAGTAAATTTGCTCTTAATTAGTAACTCAACTGACTCAAAATGAACTATTTCACTGTGATAAGAAGTTCCCTAAATTTCAGAATTCTGTATTTCACAATAGTCTTTTTAAAATCTTTCAGTTTCTATAAGTCCAACAATGTGCACCGGTTCCACTATTCCAGACCAGTCAGAAAAGGATCTGTTGACCCTGAAAATGAATTTGCTGTAAGTAAAAAATAGACAGAGTGATAGATGCACTTCTGCTAGCTGTGACTGACTTGCGATCTGAATTCTTTCATAGTCTCAGGTAAGTCATTTCGGACACCCTAACTTTAGGATCTGGTTCAAAAAAAACACCAAACCAAAGATGAGTTTGGTCTATTTCAGCACTTACTCAGTTGATACATCACTGTTTCAATTGCAGGTAAACATTATGTTAACTATGTTCAACACATTTTTGTTCAGCGGTAACAGTCTCAAACAAAATGACATCTAAATAAATATCAACTGGTTTGCCTTTTGTATTTTACAGCACTTTTGTCTGCTGCCAGCTTGGCAGTGAGAGGTGTGTGTTGTCTGCTTTCATCACTCCTGTGAAATGTTGACAGAATAGAGTACTACCTATGTCATTTTTATTCCCATGCATAATGGTGTAAAGTTGAGAAATAGTCTTTGTTCAAATATTCTGGGAAATCTGCAACACCGTAAATTATTTTTGAGTGTCATGCATAAAAATGTAAGTCTCTGTATTTTAATTTTACAGATATCTCCTATTTTATGGTTTGTCTGATGGGAAAAAGCCATTTATTTAAAAACTGTACAGTTTCAGTTACGTGTGTGCTGATCAGTAATGTCAACAGCTTGATGTAAGGAGCCTTCTTACGTGCTGTTAAGTACTTCAGATGCCAGCTCTGCCCTGGCATCCTGGATTTGCACTATATACTCTCAGGATATATGCACTCAGGATGCACACTGGCTTCCTTTGCAAATTGGAGAGTCTTGAAACCATTTATGAATATATCTTGAAATGGTTTTACAAAGGTCAAATCATTGATGTTTTCATTGCTGATGACAATAGATAATATGCATGCTTACTTCAGATAGGTGGAAATTGGGATATTTGGAGCATATCGTTGTTGCATTCATTATTATTTTTCTCAGTACTAGCAATTTAGATGGGCTGATATTGGTAATGTAAGGAGCAGTAGGGTAAATGAACTAGTGGTGTTTGAAAATGCCAACAGCTAGTCTTGTTTAGAAGAAGCAAAAGAAAGGGGGTCAAAAAAGCCCAACTAAGAATGCTTCCAAGTTTTTATAGGGCTATTAGTGCTCTTAATTGCAGAAATGCTTCAGAAGTGGAGAGAGAAAGTATAATTTGAGTAGAGGTGAGAGGAAGTCATTTAGTCACAATCATTCAATCTGTAATGGCAAAAATAAGAATAGACACTGAAGGATTCAAGGGCATTTTTCCTTTTCGTCTGTCTCTGTGCAGGTTTTGTGCTAGAAGATGACCTAATCTAAAACCAGAAAAATTATTTGCACCAATTGCTGTGTTAGATTAATTTTGCAGTGTCCCTTTGTGCAAAAATGTGCATGTGTTTTCCATCTACATTCTTTTCACTCTGACATTTCAGAAGGCAGAAAAAATTAAAGTTTAAATCCTGAAATATCATTTTCTCCCTGTTATGTTTTTTTAATAGTCTATGTGGATTGAAAGAACATCATTTGTTACAGCATACAAACTTCCTGGAATTTTACGATGGTTTGAGGTTGTCTCCATGTCACAGGTGTGTATTAACATGTTAGGAACCCATAAAGAATGTATTTATATGAATCCTCATGTATAAAGTAGTTTGCAAACTTGTAACACAAAGTATTGTTATTTACTTGTTTTACATAATATATTTCTTATACAAAACTGTTAATACTTATGTTTTATCTTTCCACTGCTGCAATTAGTATATCTTTCCATCTGATTTATAATTTCAGGACCAAGTCCTATGAGAACTGAACAAATCTGTGTTGGTTTGCTGAATTGTAAGAGTGTCGTTTGTATACATGAAGTTCCATAAAACCAAAGATATATTTTATCTCTTTATAAACGTTGGAAATCTTTTGGTTCTTTATAGACTACCATTAGTCCTTTAGAGAATGCCATTGAGACTATGTCCACAGCGAATGAAAAAATTTTGATGATGATTAATCAATACCAGAGTGATGAGAACCTTCCTATTAATCCACTTTCCATGCTTCTGAATGGAATTGTTGATCCAGCTGTTATGGGTGGCTTTGCTAAATATGAGAAGGTAAGAGCTTTTAAGTCAATGCAAAGAACACATTCATACCTTTTATTTCATAATCCTTCTACATCCTTTGTTCAGAGTGGCAGTGGAATATGGGCTTAGGAATATGAAAGCTGTAACTCCATCAATTAAGAGATCCTTGTACCCTGGTCACATCTGTGTTTGAAAGCAGCAACTAGCAAACTAGAGTAACTGAAGCACAATTTTAATTTTAATTGTGAGGATTTCCATATACATGTGAGATAAGATACCCTTTTTAGAATGAAATAGGTTCTCACACATCAAAAGATTTGGTCTGGAGTAAATGAATCAGGTATATCCTACAGTAGATTTAGAGTATTTAGATGTAGGTTATCAGTTAAAATGTCATCAGGTTTTCTCAGTAACTGCAGCCATTCTGCATCACAGGTTTTGTTGTAAAAAATGAGAATACAAATAAAAGCTGTTCTGGCAGTACATGGGAAATGGAATGTCTTGAGAAATGAAACTGTAAAAAAATATGTCCTTAAGGCCACCTTGTAAAGGTGGGGTGGGAGAGAAAACAGGAGTGTTAAGAGCACATGTAAATGCTAAATTATTAATTATTAATGGTTTGGATGAAAAAGAATGTGGGATTACCCTGCAGCTGTAGAGCTCTATTATTTCTGCCTGCCATTTCCTGACGAAAAGCGTGTGCCATGCTCAGTAGGCTCAGCCTGTCAGATAGACTCAGTTCTGAAAAGATGCCATGTATACACGTACATAATATGCAGTAAGCACAACACATTCTGGAGGAGAATGACTTATGCTATGTTAGTCCTGAAGTATCATTTGTTTAGATATGTGGCATTCATGGACAAACAGCTACATTTTTCTGTTGTACTTGGATCAAATCTTTGGCCAGCAGAAGGCAGTATAAAGTGATCATTTATCAATGTAGATCATGATAACTCCAAATTTGTGCCTTTTTAGTTTCGGTACAAGCTTAAAAAAACAAACAGTAATTGGGTTTCATAGTAAGGGTCTCAAACTCATAAGTTTTGGATAAAGACAATCTTTTAAGAAAAAAGGCACTTCAGTTCTCAACTGACATACTAAGGAATTATCACGAGCAGCAGCTGGTCAAGGAGCATGAATGTATCTCTCTTCTTTGATCACCAAAGTTATGGCCACCAGCTGGAGTCAATGGAGGATTCACTGATTTCTTTACCTGTCAAAATGATGGACTGAATGATTATTTTTTTTTTTTGTCAAAGGCTTTCTTTACAGAAGAATATATCAGAGACCATCCAGAGGATCAAGAAAAGCTGAACAGACTCAAAGATCTAATTGCTTGGCAGGTAACTTCTTACTGACAGAACTTATCTGAGGCTTCATCCGCTATTCCTATTTTCTCTTCCTTTCTAGTAGGAGAATGTAGCATTTAGGTAATTGTGTCATTTTTACATGTTTTCGTTTTGTTTGGGTTTGGTTTTTTTCTTCTTGTGGTTTGGTTTGGGTTTTTGTTTGTTTGGTTTTTTTTATAATGTTTCCCCAAAGCAGGGAGGGGTAGAGGAATGAGAAGATTCTTGTAATAAACTTTCTGCCTGGTTCTGTGATGAATTCTGTGGTGAATTCAAGCCTTTCAGTACTTAAAGGCAGTTTATGAGAGAGATAGGGACAAACTTTTTAGCAGGGCCTGTTGAAACAAGACAAGGGATGATGGCTTTAAACTGAAAGAGGAAGTTTTAGAATGGAGAGAAGGAAGAAATTTTTTACAGTGAGGGTGGTGAGACCCTGACCCATGTTGCCCAGAGAGGTGGTCGATGCCCCAGTGGAAACATTCCAGGTCATGTTGGACGGGGCTCTGAACAACCTGTTAGAGTTGCAGATGGCCCTGATCACTGCAGGGGAGTTGGACTAGATGAGCTTTAAAAGTCCCTTCCAACCAAAACCAGTCTGTGATTCTGTCTCTGGTTCTTTATATGAGAAACAGCAACAATTAACCATTTATTCCTCCATCAGCCTTGAAATGTATCTTCCGGATAGTCTCTATGGACTTTTTTTTGTACTATTTTCATAATGTTTTTGAAGTTTCTTCCTGTTTCATTTTGATTCATCTCAGTCAGGTTATTAGTATGAGTCACCAACTGCTACGACTTACTCCTGTATCATAGCCCACCATGGGCTCTGTATATGGTTCTGACCATCAGAAGTACACAGTGGATGTAGTGGTATAAATTGACTATAATACCAGCTGGCATTAGGAAATAAAGTGGCAATTTATATCTATCCCTGCAAATCCCCCTAAAGAGGATAAACAGATCTGTCTGTAATAGATGGGCTCTAACACCATGTTTCTAAGTTACACTGAAATTGACCTTCGGTAAAATATGATCAGGTCATGGAAGGACAGATGTATACAATATTAATAATACTTATAGAGTCAGAACACGAAAAGGAAGTGTGGCATCTAAATGGAATTTAGAAAAAATCCCCAAACGAATGCAAAATAGCTAAAAGTCAATGGCAAAGCAGTTAGAGGAGGTCACTGGCACAAGGGTAGAGAAAAGTATGTTGCACAGATCTCATGAATTCCCATCTTCAAAGACTGAAGAGTAATGAATTGTCTTTATATTTTCAAGAGAAGCACTACAAAGTTTCTCTTTGTAAATATGTTTATTATTAATTAAACAGCATGTCAAAGTGTGCTGTCCATTATCTTTGAAGATAAGATTTGTTTTCTTTTCTTTTAACTGGATATTATGACACTAATATAACAGCAGAAATGAGAGGAGCAGTCCGATAGGAAGGGAAAGCATTGTCGGGAAGAGGAGTTAGAAGGTTATTATTACGATTATATTTTCTTCATTGTAAGACTTTTTTTTTAATTTGGTAAGCAAGCCATTTCTTCTGACAGGTGGATTTTTTACAGAATTGGAGGAAGATATTAATTGACCTGATAGACCTTTTCTTAACCTTTTTATCACTACACTTCCTACCTCCTAGGTTTAAAATGTGTTGTTATGTACCTTCCTTCTTTCAACTCGAGTAGGAAGAATCAGAGATCTTAAACCCTTTGGTTACTTATCACTGCCCCCAGTGATGGCAGGATGGGCAGCAAAAAGGAAAAGCACAAGAATAAAATTGAACAAAGTCAGTCTGGTTAGTACAAGCTGCCTCTGTTCATTTTTGTACTGAAGCATTATCTTACTGAATATCTCTTGTGATGTGGGGAGTGCAGAGAAACCCTGCAGAGTAAAACTGAGAATAAAGGAAGAGGTCACCCTCGGTGCTCGGGCATTAACATATCAAATTGCTGCAGCAGTTGTCACAATTATCACATGATTCAGCCCTCAGTAGATTGAATTAAACCTTTCCCAGTCACTTTATACTCGGTTTGAAACAGAAGAGTTTTACTTGGATATTTTTTCATTTCTACTTCTTTCTTGTAAACTGTGTCCGCCACCTTTGTAAGCAGGTGAACTGGTAGTCTAAGAGTATTTTAAACTCTCTCATGGTGTGTTTTGTCTGATAAGGGATTAGCATGAAAAAACATCAAAGAGAGAAAACAGTCATTGCGAGGCAGACAACATTCTTCAAAACTTTAATGAGCAAGCTCCTTCAAGAGCCCTTTCCATCCTGTACTTTCTGCTAAAACCTGAAGTCAACCGACAAGTCTATCTGCCAATCACAATAAGAGTGGTAGAGTTGACTTAGCATGTATTTTAAATTGAGCTAGAGGGGTTGTCAGACCCTATTTAATATTACCTCTTTTTTCTTCTTTCTCTCCCCTCTTCAAGATACCTTTCCTTGGGGCTGGAATTAAAATTCATGAAAGAAGAGTTTCCGATAATCTTCGGCCTTTCCATGACCGTATGGAGGAATGTTTCAAGCATTTAAAAGCTAAAGTGGAAAAACAATATGGAGCCAGAGAATTGGTATTGCTCTTTTTTTAACCTCTCCTGCACTTTTTCTTTATATAATACACATCCCGGTCTTCTAAACAAAACCACATACTAAACTTTTTTTTGCTTGTGGGTTTTCTTGTGATCTGAGCATAGTAAGACCCAAGTTTTATAGTCAAAGAGTTGATTTAATTTTCTGACATATGAAATATTCTTCATTCTGGAAGATTTGAGAACTTTATTATGTCTATTAAAGTTGCAATTCTTTTCTGCCTTATTAAGGAAGTAAAAACAAATTCTCATGTTCCTCCTCTTTGTCATTTTTTCTTAGTGCTTTAGGGCTTTGATCTCCAATTGCTGTCTTGCTGTGCTAGCCACTTCCAGCTGTGTTGTGAAGTAAAACCTATCATGTGTATAATGCTGTAAATATTAGTTGAGACCGAACTCAAATATATGGGAATTGAAGGATAACTTCTAAACACAAACTCTCTAGACAATTCTTGAAGAAAATAATATAGCTGAGCTTGTGCAGGCTAGCAAGAATGATGCTGGCTGGTTTTTGAGATTAGCTTTGGAAATTATTTTATGTTGTTGCTTTCAGTGTTGATTATTTTACAAGGGGATTTATTTCTTCTGTTATAGGGGGAAATGTAGCAAGTGTCTAACCTAAATTTTGGATATTGTTATGTTTACATATATACGTGATGAAAATGTTATATATATATCTCAGGATATTTTTCCTATTTTTATTCCCATGCTACCATCCTTGCAATAATAAAGAGGCTGTAACCCACAGTTAGAGTTCTTGCCTAATGCTTGAACCCTTCAGCACTCTTACAGATCCACACTTTAAAAAAGCAACCCGATGAAAATTTTGCAAGAGCAGAGGCTGTACTTTGTGCATAGCACTACTGCCATTTTACCATGTCTGATTGTCTCTGGGGCTGGCCTAAACTTTTTTATTAGAAGAAAAGAAATACAAAAACAAAACCAACAACAACGAAACAAACAAACACAAAAAAATGATTATGCAGCTGTTGCATCCTTATCACAAGATTCTGGCCATTCAAAGGATGAGCAAATCTAAACTCCTTGCATGTAAACTCTTCAGAACACTTGAAAATAATTCTTGAAATTATGAATGTTTCCAAGTCTCCTGCTAGACATCAGTCTTGGTGAGAAGCGACATCAGAAGCAAAGTATTTGGGAATTTGGCATATGAAATTACACATACATTTTTAATATTTGCTGGATAATCAGAACAAAACCATGTGCTTTATTATGAAATGTTTTATAAAAGTTGTTCGTATCCTGTTTGTAGGATGGAAACTGAAGTAGGCTGGAAAAGTAGTTTATGGTATTCACACACGGGGCAAGTCTCAAAAGCCTGCTCTGTATCAGGAGACTGTGATGAGCTAACTAGGAAAAGGCGTGCTCATCCCAGGAAGTACTTGCAAAGAAGAGCTAATTGCACTCTACAGTTTTAGATCCCGTAAGTCACTCTTGAAGAAAGAATTGGACAAGAAATGCAACCTTGTCCCTACCTTATTAACAGGAGTGACAGGAAAGCATTTGGAAATAAGCCAGATCATTTCAGTTAACTTTGTACCAGTCTGAAAAGCCTAAATAACCATCAACATTAAGCTAAATCCTCTGCAAGAAGATTTCGAATGAAGTCTCCTTTTTCTCCTTACACTGCAGAATTTATAAGCTTCAACCTTTTTTCTTCCTGTCTGGCTATTAGGAAATAATAATTTTGTCCAACATTTGCAAACATATATTTTAAAAGGCTATGTTAACATAGAGAGATTGCAGAACCTGTTGTATTGAAGACAGAGCGTGATTAGTGACTAATTTAGTTAGGACTAACTAAATCTATTTGCCCAAGCAAGTATTTTAATGGCCTGCTCTGGGTCTGTACAAAATAAGGTCAGCAGACACCATCTTAATGAACTGTAAGTTTGAAAAAGAGAATTTGTCAATTGTAATTTATTTAGCTACTCACTGTATCATTCAGTTTGACATGTCTCAGTGTAGAAGTGTATCCAGAGAGAAGAAACAAACCCAGTAACAGTAGCAAATGACTTCTTTCATGTTACATGTGAAAACATGTGCTGTCTTCAAGACCTGGAGAAAAGGGATGAAATGAGGTTCACACCAAGTTGTTTAATGAAATGTATTTCTCTTTTCCATCCTGCAGCCAGATTTTGATGACAAGAGAGTAGGACGGCCAAGATCAATGTTGAGATCCTATCGTCAGTTATCAGTTATTTCACTGACTTCCATGAACTCAGACTGCAGTACTCCCAACAAGATTGCCTCAGAAAGGTTGGTTATCAATACAGTATGTCTTCTCTTTCAGTTCTGGTTTTTAATCAGTTTCATGGGATGAAAACAGAAGATTTTTAAAAAGGTATTGAAGGATAGAGACCACTTGCAGTCTCTTCAGACTACGCCAGAATTATTTTTAACTGTAGCAATCACTTCTTGCAGGCATAAAGCGACAGTATTTCAACCTTAATAGACAAAATATTCTCAACTCTCACTTGAAAAGGCAGCATTTCATTTTCAGGAATGGTATTTTACAAGTTTCTCTTTATACAGTTTTTAACATATTTAGCACCTTTTTGCTTGTCAAAACTGGAGAGGAAGAGAACAATCTTTACAAGCTTACAAGCAAGGAGGTGGAATGTTTTAGTAAAGCCAGTAGTAATGTAAAATGCTTTGCTTAATATGTTGTGGGGTTTGTTGGGGTTTTTTTTGAACATCTGATGTCCCTGTAGTGCAGTTCAGTTTTAAAAAGTAAAAAAGTCCAAAGGGCCTAATGTGGAAGTATTTCTTCTGAAGATATCCTTCTATTCTTGTTTCTTTTAATTGTCAGTTTATTGTTTATCACTATACTTAAATTTTTTGAGTTGTATAAGAAAGTTGTGCAATATCATATTAGCAGATGCTCCAGGCTGTTTGTTCTGCCCTTCAGCTTCCACTCAAGAAGGGTGTAGCACATAAGCATCATTTAGAGTGTATCTGCCAGCCCCATGTCTCTAGCAAAGCAGGATGCCTCCCGTGGAACTGGAAAATGACACTTCAGCAGCTGAATCATGCACCTATTTTTAATTCATAGGATGCTAATTTCTTTCTCAGAAGCATGGGTCAAAGCATTCACCATACTAGCTGATTTATCGGTGTTTATGTTGTTCAATAAGCTGACTACATCACCAGAGAAGGGAGTGAATCCAGGACCAACTTGATAATTATTTTTTAAAAATGAAAAATAGCCCAATTTTTAAACTATAAAAATCAGAGGAATATTTTATTAATTTCTTATCACTGGGTTTGTATGTCATTGTCTAATACGGTGAAATAAATAGGAGGATGCATTTAAAACCTGACAATAATTAGTAATACTCTGTTCCACTGTTTTCAACAACCAAATAGCATGTCTTGCTTTCAGCACCATCATCACTGCACATAAACTTGCCACAGTGAGCTCTAACTCGCTTTAGTATAGGACTTCTTAAGCTAATGCAGGAGTCTTTAAAAAGGGATTTGCTCTCATGTTAATATTGTACAGTCTTTGCAAACATTTTGAGACATCACTCCTTCCCAAAGGCATCTTATTTCCATCTACAGTTGCCAGCTGAAGCACATCATACACTTTTTGCCATCCCTTTGCAAGACTGTATAGAAAGTCAAAGGAACGGATGACCTGCATTTATATTTCATGGGGAAATGACATCAGAGTACCACTGGCTCTTAAAATATCATTCAGCAACTTGTGCTTCTTTCTTTTGCTCCTGCAGCTTTGATCTGGAAGTGGTGCTACCAAAGCCAGTAAAAGCTGAATCAGAGGAGACTGCTCTGCAAATTAATCCTCACCCTGAAGTAAAGATGAGAAGGTCCAAAAAAAGAACAAAAAGAAGCAGCGTGGTGTTTGCTGATGAGAAGACAGCACCTGATATTTCTGTCTCTGACATGAAATGTGTATGTCACTGATGTAGAGTAGTAGTTTATAATCCGTTAAGAAAGAGGACATTATTCCTTTGCTTAGGAGAAATAGATCACGTAGAACTCTATCTGTCCTAAAGGGAAATAGGCAGGATGCAGAGAGGGTCTGCCCTGCCGTGAGTGAGTGCTGCAAGATGCTGATGAGGAAACAAATCAACAGAAACAGCAGAACATCTCTACTCGCTTATAATGACAGATAATATAGCCCCGAAGTTGCAATTTCTGAAGCTCGGTTGGCTTTAAACGGAGTACTCTGTTGGGAGGGTTAAGCTGGCATTCCTGCGGGGAGGCAATTGGCTGTGCTGACATTTCATGGCAGCCCCTTGCAGTCAGGGCTATTTCAAAAGCGATGAGCCCCGTACGTTTTGTACCTTGTTACAGAACATGCAGCTGTTAGGAAATTGCAAGATTGCAAACAACGTTCCTTCAGTGGTGCCAGACTGAGTTTTGGAAGCACTAGCATCTCCTGCTCCGTAGATCATCGGAGTGCTTTTATTGCACTGCGAGATCATTAGAATGACTTATACGGCTTACAATGTGCCTTTTTTTTTTTTTTTGTAGTTGAGTTCTCAGGAGGCTTCTCTTTTAGTGTGAAAATAAATTTTTAAAAAAAATCCAATTTATGCTCTTGATATACAAGCCCTACCTAAATTAAAATGTCAGGCAATAACAGATTGTTGAGTTGGAGAGAGCATAAGTCATTTGATCAAAATTTTTTGGAGGGATCCTGAAAGGCAAAGCGAATGCAGTAGAAAGGCAAGATCTTTCGGGGAAACAATGAGAAACTTACAGAGGATTGTAAATGCTTGCACCTCGTGTCCTCATACAAAAGAGAGATAGAAAGCACAGTCATGCTCTGAGAAGCATTAATATATAAAAACAAGTAACACATTTGTCTTTTGATTAAATTAGATAACACTTACACCTAACTGTGGGAATCTCACTACATATTGAGTTACCAGATTTTCTTTTGCTTTGAATAAATAGTGACAAGGCTCACAGCAGCCAAGCTGGCTGTGTTAGTGAAGCAGGGACAAATGTTTTCAAAATTTCATTTCACTTTGGAGATCGCAGTCAGAGCTGTCTGATAGCATTATTCCCAAGATATGGTAGGAATACCATCCTACAGTTCCAGATCACAGAATCTCTTCTAGCTGGCTTTTTTAGAGTAATGGTTTTTCCTATGTGGGATGAGAAGTGTTTATTTATAAATCATCTGCAAAATTGTTAAATGCTTTTTAGGTAGTGTATGTGGATCCAGTTCTACTGCTTCTTGTTACTCTTATTTACTCAGCAAACAATCTCATAAAGAGCTAGGGTTAGGCATAATTATTAGCTATTTTCTTTTATGCTTTTCACAAATAGTATTTTCCTTAGGTTTTCCTTGCTCATATCTCAGTTCATCAGTATTGGCATTACTTTTTTTTTTTTTTTTATTAAACAGCTGTCAAGGAAATATGAGTTTATGAGTGACACCAACCTCTCAGAACATGCAGTGGTACCTCAGAAAACATCTGTCCTTAAGCAGATGAGTTCAGTCAGTCGTTCTATGCCAACTATCCCAGGTATGCTGGTTACAGGAATGGGAGTTCTGCACTTTGCTATGCTAAGAAAAGAGCAATAAAGGGTTTGCTAAAAGCAGAGCAGGCAGCTCTCTCTATGTGGCTCTGTGCCTCAGAGACAAAGAGTACAGTTCAAGTGTCTGTTATGGCTGGACTGCTACTGCCACTTGGTACCACAGTGCTGCCCAGTGCTAATGTGCAAATTCTGTGTTACTGGTGGAGCTCCAGATCTGGCTTCCTTGTATAGAGTGGGAGTTCCTCCTGCCTTGAAGGAGGCACGGTTTAGTCATCTTCCTTGTGTTGTAGGGTCTCGCTTGCAGGAGCAAGAGCTTCGGCAGTCTGCCCTCACAGCTGAGGGCAGTGTTTGAAACAGGAACAAGTGCTTGCTCTGTACTTGGCTTTGGCAGATGAATGTCCTCAAAGGTTGCTCTATAGTAGGGTTTCCACTTCTGCTTTTGGAGTCAGAGAGGAATCCCATAAGCCTGCCTGACAGCAAAAAGAGGGGAAAACAAGAAAACCTAACTGCCCGCTGCAGACAGACAAGGGGAAAGCGTAGCTGAAGGTGGTGCTTGTTTCTAGGCCAGGGTGTACAGTGTGCCCTGTATCGGTCCCTTTAATCCCTACTTCTTCCGCAGCACATCCCATTTCTCAGCCTGCGCTTCCTCTGTCCCTCTCATTGTCCCTGTCTTTCCAGATGCTTGCAACGGAAGTTTAGTACAACACAACAGGCTGTCAGACCCACTTCTTTTTCATGTATTTCCCTATCATCTGTTTGTTTTTTTCTTCCAGATCAAAGTTAATTTCTTTAACTATTCAGTGTTTATATAATGAAGTTTAGTACTTCCCCATTTAAATATGGAGAAATCTTTACTTGATTTTTACATTCTAAGGGTATAGTTAGATTTAAAATATCTGGTTTCTTTCTGATAATTGCAGAAGTACATTATATTGAATTCTGTTTTATCTTACACTCTAACTCTCCTTTTTTGTTTGTTTTTTTTTTTGTGCCACCAATATTTCTGTTCTAAGGATTAACGCTGTCTGTCAGCGCCGTGGCACCTGATGAGACAATTGCATCCCATAGACTGAGTCAACCAGTGTTTCCTTCCACCTCAGATGGTGACAAGAAAACCTTCAAAAAAAAGAAAGTGAACCAATTATTTAAAACAATGGTAAGTTCTGTGTGTTTGGCGGGGGGAAGTGTTATCTCTTTAAAAATTCTATGTTCTGAAAATTCAGTTATTTTAAAATACCATAAGTTCATAAGTCAAACTTTTTTTTTCTTTTGGTTTCTTCTCTCGTCAGAGAGAGGAATGGGAGCTGTATAGGGAAGCAAAAATTTCCCTCTGGCTGTGCTTTCTGGGGCACAGATGTACATCTGTGTGGGTGTTTAAAAGGCAGGTTCAGATATGCAGTTCTGCATCTGTCCCACAAGAGGTCTCATTTGAGCCGCTCATTTTCTCTGATTTGCATTATATAACATTTATTAGCAAAAGAGGAAAGCAATTATTTCTTCCTGGATTTAATTACATTGGTCGGTTAGCACTAGCATCAGCATAAGGCAAGCGTAGTGTATAGGGCATGACCTGCCCAGTGCAAGACCATTTCTGATGGCAGAGACGCTTCTTGGAAAGCAGAGATTGGCTTAACACTGGAGTCATCAGTGTTGCTTAAAACAGGTCGCCTTCCTTTCAAGTAGGAGATCTTTCACCGATCTCTGTGGAAATTTCACAAAATTGCAACTATTCAATTTAATGTGGTGTTTGGGAGCAATAAAATGTGTATTCAGTGGATATATTAAGATTGAGAAGTTTTTAATTTTTCCTGTTTTTTAAGGAAGGGTGACATTTGATGCAGATGCTGGTAGCTACTGATATGCATAGTGCATAAGCATCCTGTGACACTGCAGTACTTTACACGTCAACTCTTGGGATTTGCTTTTTCTGGTGAATAGGTTTCATTTTCATCCATTAGTTTCTGCAGGCTTTTAAAAAATATAGATAGTGCCTTCAGGGACCGTAGAGCAACATGCGGGACAATCTGCATTTAGGTGTTTTCATAAATCATATTTTTCCAATAGGAAGAAGAACAGCTTATTAATTTCAAGTCTGCAGGATTTCACTTCTATTCAATTTATCATATACTTGTTCTTTTCAGACTCAGGAGTAAGAGCTTTTCAGCATGATCTCATCCACTCACGTTTAAACCTAAATTGCATAAAAAATAGAGGACAAAACATCCTATTTTACAAGTCTGAAAAAGGACTAAATAAAGCTAAAAAATCCAGTTGTATAATGCTTTCACAGCATGATTGGAATCACGTGGACATGCTTAAATATAGCTTTATGGTTTTGCAGGATAGAGAAATTAATTCAAAATATCCACTATTTGGTCAGTGTCTCTCTTTGTCTAGTCACTGCCTAAGGCCACGAGGTAGTAATCAGTATACATCTGACTGAACCCAACCCCGTAGTCACTGTAACATATGGCACTCTGTTCCTCTTTTTTTTTTTTTTCAGCGCATTTCCAAAGTTCTAGAAGATGGAAAGCAGTCTGTGGAGCACCACTTCAAATCTCCATCTACAGATCTGTAACTCATTCTGTTACAAGACCACCTTTCAACCAAAATTATTATACACACCTATATATCCTATTTTAGACCGCTGTCTACCCTAAAGAAAGGCACTGGTAATATAGGTGGCTAATAGAGAATTGAACATCAACATTCAACTCTGATAAGTGACTTGTGATTCAAATATAGGAATAACATTTGAAGAAAATGCTACAGGACGTGACCACCAGGATATGGAACAGAAGCTTATTGAGCCTCTGGTCATACAGGTCAAAGGACAATGTGTGTTCCCTAGTAACAAAACTTGTTCCTGGGAAGAATGATGTATTAAAAGGCCATCCACAACACTTACTGTCTAATGTAAGTCAGATCCTGTTCTTTCCAAAGAGCATAGAAGTTATCGTTTTCTGTAGCTTGCATAGACACACTCCAGCTATCTTTAAACTCTTGCTGGCAGTGTAGTCAAGGCAACAGATGGCTCAGCACAAAAGAGCCACTGACAGTTTAATCTGTGGCTGTATTTAGATTTACAGTTCTCAGATCCCTCTGCTGCTCCCACCACACTGCTCTGTATCCTCAGTCTTTCTCAGGGTGATGTCCATGACTCTGACATCGTACGCCTGAGTTACTGTCAGCACAGCGGCTATTCTGGTAAAACGTGCAGAGGTTTATTTACACATGTGCTAATTGAGATTACATCAAGCAGTATGATAAACAAAAGCTGCATTTTCTGCTGTACATCAATAAAATGTTAAAAAATTATTTTATTTGCCTTGAACCTTTCTCCTTGAAATCTCTAGGTGTCATCATATATAAGGTAATAATTTCTTACTGACAGCAAATGGAATTCTACAAGTTCAAGACTTCTGCTTTCCAAATGGATTTTCTGCATCTCACCACCTTGCGAGGTAGAGTTGGAAGATAATGCCTTATTGGCCTGAATCTAGACAGCACTGCAGATCAGCAGTTCGGGGTTTTTATAACCTGGCAGTTCTTTCTGAGGGCAGATATGTTATCCAAATATAAAGGTTTCTAAAAGATGAATAATTGATTTCTTTCACTCGTCCCTTCATGTTTCAGACTCATTAAATAAAGTATGACCATGTGTCATGTTGTGCATGGGAAATACTGGCCTTGTTGCCATTTATATGGATATGGGAAAGGCAAAGAGGTTAAAATTATTCCTTGCTGAGTGGTTAAATCAATGGAAAATGTCTTGAGTTTGTTCTAAGCCTAACTATTTCTATAAACACTTTTTTGTTCAGCATGAATAATTTATTTAATGAATTTAGACTCTCTTTGCAAGTTGTCAGTGTGAAGCAGTTTTCTACATAAATAATTGGTGATTGTTTTCTGTGAGAAGTTTGAAATATTTGCCACTGGAAATAACACTGCGCCAAGAAATACTTTTCACTAGAATAGCCATAGACAGCAAAACAAATTGGGGCCAGTTTTAACACTTAACTACAGTGTTTGTTGGCATGGATACTGATAGATTTTTTGGTTTCATTCGCATTTCACAGCAACTCGATACTGCTGCTGTGGAATCACAGAGAAAGAACAAGGGTTTTCTGGTAAAAAACCTGTTTATAATAGAGTATCTGTGAGTGAGAGAAAGGAAAAGGTTGAGGGGTGCGTTTTGTTAACCTGTGGGAAGAAGAGGGAGGGTACCCAGGTTGTCCATCATTATTATTTGGAGATACATTGAAGAAATGCTGGTATCACAAAAAGTATTTTAAAAGAAAATTTGGCGCTACTGGGAACAAGTAAGGAAAAGGATGATTTAGCAGCTGTTTATTCTTTGAAAACATACCTGTTAAAGGTTATCCTTTGCTTATTGTGGCTTGCAACAATGGTTTCATGTGAAAGTAGAACAAAAGAATTTTAGCTCAGGCTGGTTTTACATAATTACTGTGATTCAAAATTTAAAAAGAAAGTAGAAAGGATGAAAGGGAAGAAAGAGCCCAGAAACCAATATCAGGAAGGGAGGAGCGTGATGTCCAAAGGAAGTTTGATGTTGAGTGTTTAGCTAGATGTTCAAGATTCATGCTTGTGTCTTGTTCGCGTTTTCATATAATTTTTGATGAACAGTTTAAATTTGCACTTAATTTACCATATATCAGCAAAAATCGTATTAGTTGCCCCACACCACAGATTGTTCTCTTCTTGCCAGCCCAGTTTTGGATCTGTTTCAAGCCTGTAATCATGTAAATCAGTCTGAACAGAATAGCAATATCAACTAAGAAAAAAAAGGACTGCCAACAATAGGGCATACATGTAACTGGAATTTCAAGGATGTTTGGATAACAATCTCCAGCCATTCGCAAGTTTCCAGAAACCATTCACAAGTTTCCAGAAACCTGTAGAAAGCTGTTACACTTCAACAATGTGAGGTGCAATTAAGCTGTGTGCCATGTATGTTCTGTTAGCCAGATATCTGAATTGAGACACAGGCACCAGGGCTTTGTCTCTCCTGGCGTGCAGCACTGTGTCAGTAGCTCCAGAGGAGCTACTGTGTCAGGGCAGCATAAGGTCTGGTCATAGACAGCAAATGTCTGCACTCAGGTTTTTCTGAAGTATTCTTTAATTAACTTGGGTATCCAGCCTGTCCTTCTTTGTGCTGTGTAGTGATACTGTCAAAGTCATCATTACAAAATTATAACTTAGTTATTATTTTAATTTTAGGGAGGAATTTAATGCTGTTCAAATTACAATAAAAATTAGTTGGTTTGAGCTTTAGGAAGCTGTTCAGAGTATAGGTCAATAAGGATCAAGTTTCTGAGCAGGAAGGGAAGTTTTATTAAAGATTTTACAGACCTTGGGAACATATAGTGTGCTTGAACCAAGAAATAATGTGTCATAGACTTGAGCATTTGTTGCAGGCACTGATTGACATGGAAGTCTGTGATGTTTTTTACTAGACAATGGAAATTGCAGGTGAGAAGAATCATAGGATGTTTTGGGTAGGAAAGGAAGTGAAAGATTTTCTAGTTCCAGCCACCCGTGGGGGTAATGGGTGCCATAATCTGCTTGGAGTCCCCAGACACATTAGGCATCATTGGATCACCGTTTTCATTTTCCTTGTTGATAGGGTTTGATCTTTTCCTCTAGTTCTCAGATTTGTTTCATCAAGTCCCTGACCTTTCTTTAAAGGTTCATTAAGGCAGGATCCTCTCTGTCTTAGAATACCGCAGTCTTGTATGGAAGAGAAAGAGGATTGGATTTCTTCATCATTTCAGAAGTGAATAATCTTAAATAGCACTTTCCTCCTTTTCTAGCCTGTTTGTAGTTGATAAAAGCTGACAACAAACGAGTTAAAATAGTTCAGACCAGTATGTTACACTGGGTTGTACTACCTTTAAGTAGATTTTCCTGGATGTGTTACTAATTCATCACACGAATAGTAGCCATAATGGTGTAGAAGACTCTAAAGGGACTGGAATGTGTCCAATTTCACCTTGTTTAAATTAAAGGAACCTCGTGCTGTCCTGATATCTGAAGAACAGAACTTGTATAACCAAAAGGGTGGACTTTCCCTATGGGATTTGAGATGCAGAGGCAGTTTGCTCCCACAATTTCTAACACAAGGAAGCTGTAATGGAATAACAATGGGAAATTTTAACACCAACTACTATATTCTACTCAGTGTTTGCAGGCAGCAGCTATTTTACTGTAAAAACTGCCTGAAGAAGAGTTCTTAACCTGAACTGGCAAAAAGCAATAAACCTGTGCCAGCACTTGTTCACAGCCCTCAGAAAAGAAGGAAAGGATGGACAGGCTAGGGCTTTTGTGGCATAAGTTACTGAAATTTCAACAACAGAATGGATTAAAAAGTTAAGTTGCTCTTTTTAACACATTTAATATTCATGGCTTTTGTTGTTTAGCTATTTTGTTGCTTCCTCCATTGCTAGTGGCAATGATGGAGCAGACTCTTCCCTTCAAAATGAGTTGAAGTTATGTGCAAGGAATCCTGATGGGTGAGTGATGATGGGAAACTGCTGAGAAAGTGTTTGTAGGTGATTTGACTTAATCAGTTTGAAGATGGAGTCTCTTAGTAATTATTTAACAACTGAGGGCTGGTAAATCACACAGTACCATCTATATCCAGAGTCATAATGAGATTTTACATTGATTGCACTAATGAGCATAAATTTCTGGTTTGGACTAGGATAAATCCATAAGTATAACCATAGAGATTCTGAATTGAAGCTGCTTGCTAATGTCACAATATTGCAGCAGTTGTATCATGCCTGGCTGTTTATCAAGGGATTTTTTTTCATTTCAGCCCAGGTAAGAGCAATGGAAGCATTGTCAAGCTCCCAAGTAGGTCTGTTCTGCCCTGATCATGGGATGGAGGGCACTTTTAGACAAGAAAAGCTGCTAAATATGGTTTTAAAATGGCAAGGTAGGACAGAAAAAGATGTCTTGGTTGTTACTAAATCTGGTTTCACTTGTCAGCTGAGGCCCAGGAGTTGTATTTAAAGCCATCTAATCACATCATTCTGTATGCTAACTTGCTCCTTCCATTTTTAAGGATTTTAACTTATCTCAAGAGACCAAAAGAGCCCTTTTTGTCCCAGCTTCAGTGCAATGCTCTTTAACAGATGAAACATCCCACAGACTGGTTCTGTATGTGCTGACATCAATGGGAATCAGCTAGACCTAGGGCATTCTCTTTAAAATAAGAGCACAGGTCAGTTCTCCACACCACAGGAAAATCAAAGGAATAACTTAGCCAAACACAGGATCCTTCTCATTTAGAAATCAAGATAATCCAGCCAATTTAAAGCCAGGTTGTCTTTTGTGTCATCCCTTGTTTTAAAAGCGTTTTTGAGGAGAGAGGAAAAATAAACAATTTTAAGGATCCTTTTCCTCAATAATTTTTGGAGGTGGATCTGTCCATCTTGTTACATAAATCCTTGGTTTATATGGGACCCTCCAAGATGAAAGCTTGCAGCCATTGTCTGTCCTGGATGCCCTGAAGTAGTCACTGGTATTATAGTATTTACTTAAATTTCCCTCCGAGAACTGAGTTCCTACTGCTCTTAGGCTTTCAAGGTCTTTGAGAAGGGAACACTGAGTAACCTTCAGGGGCTGCCCTCAGTGGTAAGGACTTCAGCATTGGTAATATTTACTAGTATGGAGTGAGGAAGGTAGTTGTTCTTTATTGCCTCAGTCTGTAATTTTCTATTCTGATTTGCTATCATGATGCAGCATGTGCTAAACATTAACACTGTAAAGGAAAAATTGCTCTGCAAACAAACCTCAGGTGGGTCATAGATTTCATAAACTTTAAAATGTTAGATAAATTTAATCATGGTCTTAAAAATGAGAACACTTTGCTTTTATTGGTTTTTTTTTTTTGATAGGATTTTCCCTTCTTAATGTATTTTGTCTTCCAGAATAGCAGAAAGCTCTACTGTGCCAGATCTTCCATATGGCTGACCCTTGAATTAGACAGCCCCTGTGAGTGTCTGTGCTGTAACAGAAAGTTTCTGCAGTAATGATTTTCTCATGAGTTGTAGCTTGTGCTGCAGCTCTGTTTGCTTCCTTACGCATGTGGGTAGTCAACCTGCATTCACTATGAGATTAATCTGAGGCGTCAGTGATCTCTCATTCACAGGTAACAATAGCCCTTTCCATTAACTTGAATTAGTTCAGCTGATGGTAGGTGGCTGCTGATGACGTTACAATAGGTTTCAGTGGTGATTGATTCAAAAGCCACAGGAATGGTGAGGGGGGCATGTGTCAGAAAACAAGTAATTTAAGGTGTCTATGCCTTGAATTGGCCAAAACAGAGAGACTTATCTAGGTGAAGTAGTAGGAATCTTGTAACTAGAACAAGTCTAAAAAAAGTCCTTGTTTGCTCATACATAAGAAAACAGCCCTGGATAGAGTTGCTTTAGATGCAGCTCTTTTAGCCAGGAATATTGTATTTTATCATACATTAAAGGATGTTGCAGTTCAATACCTGGATTTTACAAATGCTGAGGAATGTTAAGCCTGAAATACATGACTTCAGGTGCTTTGACACACTCACAAATGCTTCAGCAGTGCTTTGACACACTCCATGCACAATGCCTGAACACAACTCATTTAGAATCTCACAACTGCATTTAGAATTCCTTCACAAGACAAGAAAACAGCACTGTTGGAGATCAGTACTGGAAAGTAAAAGAGCAAAGGAAACATGTTAAAGACAGATGAAAGTCTCTGAACTTACCAGAATTTCTTCACAGAATTTTAAAGCAAACAAAGGATTTTAATATGTAAAAGTTAAAAACATTTGCATATAGCACTGGTTGTTTTTACAGATCCCAGAACTGCAAATCTAGATATCTGTAATATTGCTACGGGGACAGTGGTCATGCCAGCATAAAAACTGGTTACTGACTCCTCTCTAGGACAGACCCAGACAAATCTGATACATTTTCAAAAAATGTCACTAGAGGGAGATAAGTAGTCGCATTATTTTACCCATATAATAGAACTCAAACTACTGATCTGTCTCCCCAGATGCTGGGAAAACCAGTGTGGAGCAACTGGAAGTGCAAGAATTACTAACACTGTAAATCAGCCTATTCGCAAGCTACCTGATCTTAGCTGACTGCAGTTAAACCCTGGTTACTTTAAAACAACCTTAAGTTTATTGATAACTGGGTGTGTCCATAGAGTAGTTCACTGCACGTGTTCCAATTCACTTACCGAGTTTAGTTGCTAATTAATTTTCACCCAGTATTTGTGTTATGCAAGTACCAAAGGGTGTAGAAGACTGTGAACTAAACATTTAAAAAAAAAAAAAAAAGTTATGTTTTCTTCAAAATCTTGTTTCTAAAAGGTCTTTTCAATAAGATCTCCATTTAAACTGTGGAGTGTGAACAGCTGTTTTACCCATACAAGCAAATACCCTGATCCTGAAAACTGACTGAACAAAAATACTAGCTTGTTACTGGTTTTTTCTGTGTAGAAAACCTGTTGTGCATCTCATTGAAATGCACAAGAATTAAACTTCAAAGGGTTTTGGAAAGGTGTACAGATTAATTTCCTTGGTAAACACAGCTGATGTTCATACAACACCTCATTTGTTTTTAGCACAGTTTCTATCTAATATAAACAAACATTTAGTGGCAAGCATAGAATTATAAACAGATAATCCAAACCAGACATTTCATGTTTGGAAGCTGGTAGTGGCAGTGACGTTGTCAGTGTGATTGAAGTATCTGTATTTGTACTGATTTCCCATAATTGCAAGACACCTCAGATTGTAAAACGAGAGGAATTTGTTGCAGAATCTTTTCATATCTGGTTTAGATCTGAGGTATCCCTCTGTTGTAGGGCTGTGCATGGATGTGTGTAACTGTAGCAGTTCCCATGGGAGCTGTAGGTGGCCATATGGAGGCTATAGATTCTTGCCTGCCTATGGCCTGTCATGACTAATTCATACGTCAGGGGACACCTTAATCCCCTCTATCACGTTATATGTTGGCAAGTTGGTGGAAGACCTTTGTTGAAGCAGGAGTTATGACTACTTTTATTATCATAGTTCTCATGGTCAGAAAGCAGCTACTGGCCCTTATAAGGTTTTATAGTCTTCTGAAACTCCAGTTATAAAGTTGCTTTAAAAATCCACAGTGGTTTTGTTCTGTAAGACTTAAAATATTTCAGGGCACTCTAGCATTGCAGCGTTTATGGCACAGATCCAAATGATATTGCTTTTTCAATTAATTTATCGTTCAACCTACATTTCTAGAATTAAAGCTCAGTTCCCTTGTTTTGCAATACTGTATTTTAAATTTCCTGTGCTTTTGTAATGACCTTGAGATGACAAGCTACACCTTGTTTTTTCTGATGGCATGGTTTATTTTGTGCATGGACTGAGCAGATAATTATTGGACTGAGATGTGAAGATTTCTACACACACATCTGTTAGACAACCAAGGACATAGATAATTTGTCATCGCGTGAAAATGTCTTACCGCTGGATACTGAACTGTTTTTGAATTCAGTGTGTGAACTGGTTGAAATGGGGTGGGTTGCTTTGTATATGGACTTGTAGATGAACTCTTCTAAAAACAATTTTTTCTGCTTCTTTATGACCTCATGAGTAGCTTGTATGAACTTCTCTTCAGCAAGGTGTTAAACTGTGATAATACATCATGACTGGGGTTATACACAGTGTTAGCAGTGCAGCCTAAAACTTCATATTCATTAAAAATAGATCTCTGCACCATGAGATTACCTGGCAATATGTATCATGATCTGGATCAAGTGTACACAATTTAATTTCTGCCTAATTAGCTAAAGGAGATTATGCAGAGTGCTTTTTGTGGGCTAGATGAGGGACAGATGATCTGCAGTATGGTAAAAGATTTGACAGGATGAAGTTAGCGCTACAAAATTTTAAATGTATTTGAGCTGTTGGAGTGGGTTTGCACTGTGCTGTACTTTGCATCATGCAGGCATGGTGATTTTGATCAAAGCTTTCTAAACCTGTCACATTGTGAAACAGCGTCATAACCTACAGGTGCTTGTGAGACTAGCAGATATGCTTTATTTTGCTGTAGCATTTTGAAAGATCCAGTTAAGAAGGTACTTAGGAGTATCTCAGCCTAAATGTGACAACAGTTTGCAAAGTTCCTGTATTATTCCCTACCTTTTTGACTCCTGTGCTTTTGCTTCCTACTGTGCACTGGTGTGTACACACTTTCCCCAAGTCCCTGCATTTCCCAAACGCTGAATGTATAGGTTACTTTAGAGTGTAAGTGAAAATGTTGAGGAATCCCAGTTTTAATGAAATCAGTTTGAACTTTTCATAACCCAAGATTTCTGACAGTTAGGGTTTCTCTTCTAAAAGAACAATCGGTATTAAGAAACATTGGTGTTGGCTGGAGGAGAGGGGTACATAGAAGCTGATCTAAAAAAAACCTGTGGAGAAGAATGGTTCTCCAGGGGCTTCGCCTCAACCTTGCAGGTTTGGAAGCTTCACTTGAGAAACTGAGAGGAGCAAATATTCGTGTAACTCAAGAGTTGACAACAGTCTTTGATTTGACAGCAGTTTGTGGTTGATCCGGCTTCCAATTGGTAGAGATGTGCACTCAGGGCTCTGCAGTACGGCACTGTAGTGAAAATAAATGTTAAAACCATGATGCATCCTGTCTACAAAGACCTCACTAAACCCAATGCATCACTAAACTATGACTTTGACTTCAGTCTCCATTTTGTTTCTAGAGTTTTTCAGCCCTGAACATGAGCTGTTAGCATAGCTTGGTCAGTATATCATGTTTCATAGCCCCTTTATGTGGAAGCCTCATCGTTTTTCCTTCTCCTTTCTCCATTTCCTGGATTGCTACCTTCTCCAGACAGCCCTGCCAAGAACAGGAGTTGCAGCAGTGAGGACCTCAGGGCAGTATTCCTGGCTGAAATCAACTCCAGTTCTGACCAGCTCTGCTCAGCAACTACACCTAGAGCAAAGTTTATTCCTTCCTTGCTGCCTTTTACCTGTGTATGAGCATCTGCACCAGGAGACCTATACAGGAACATGTCTTGCAGAGACTCTCAAGCAGCAAGGTGCACCCAGAGTACCAACCAAGGGCCATTTTTATTGGCATTGGTTATACCGCAATCTGAGTAAATCAGGCACAGTCAGCTGGAAGAAAATTGTTGCTGACTGGATCGTGTCTCTGCTAGAAGCTGTGCCAGCACACAACATGCCAGGGAGGGATCAGACCTTTGCACGCTGTTTCAGAGCCCTGAGTCTCTTTAGGAAGTCTACAGTTGTCCTTGTACTTCTAAAAGCTATACTTGCCACTCTTCAGCTCAGCCCTTGCTTCACTTCCTTCTGCAAAATGCTTTGCTCAGCCATCACATCAAGGTAGCTCTGGTGGTAATGTGCATTCTCAGGCAGCTGCAGAGCACAGCCAGGGGTTGACCCTGCTGAAGTGCACTGCACCAAAACTTCATCAAGATTTATTTGTGGCGGAAGTTTACAACCTTCACCAGTCTCTGGTTGCAGAAGTAATACTTTTTTCTTTTGTGAAGCCTGGCATGATTTCAAAGCATGTATTCACTCAGCACCCACTTCAGTGTATTTTAGCTGTAACTGTGCGTGCAGAGCACCTCAGGAAGTATTTAGATACCACCCATCCAAGTCCATGATGCAGTTTGCAGCTGAACATTTACTTCTTGGAATAAATGAACCCTGAGCAGTAATAAATTCACAAGTTTTCTTTGGTTTTAATAAGCTTTTTCGCAAAAATGTAGTTTGTTGAGAGGATAAAAAATTATTATGTTTTCTTTTCATACTTTATTTTGGATCTTAGTTAATTGTAAAAGTTACTCCTGTTTTTACTCCTCTGAGCATTTCTTAAATGTTTTGTTCCATTAACTCATCTGGAAATAATGGGATTTTTATTAGCAATATTTGTACCATTAATATTTGCAGGACTGCAAATACACTTTTAAAATATCTATATGTGACTTTATCAGGAAGCTATAGGCAGTGCTGCTCAGCTTTTAGTATGTTTGTAACTCTGATTCTTATGGAGAAAAAAGATACGTGAGATAGCTTTCATGAGGAGGGAGGTACACTGTTATCTCCTGAAAAATGAATTATCATTTGTTTTTTTGTCCAAGTCACCTTTTGCACAGCAGATGTTATTTACAAAACAAGCCAACCCCACTATGTGTATCTCTGCACAGGCTAGTTAGCATTTACAAACTCTGAACTCGTAGTCACTCAAATCAAAATAGCAAGTTGTTTGTCTATTGTTGTAGTGCAAATGATTTTATGTGCAACGGAAGCATGTATATTTTATACAACAGCTATAGAGATGCAGATAGCTTTGTCACACTGTACTCAATATTTCAGTTGTATTTCCAGTGAAAATTTTTTCTTACATTTCAAAGCACCAACAATATGAATATGACATTAGTGAATCACTAACGCTTAGAGAGTGGGAAAATCTTGGTGGTGGTGCAGCAGCACAGAAGATAAAGTGAATTGAGGAATGTGTGACAACAAGAAATCTTTGGTATAGCCAGGAATTCAGATCCACAGGTTAAAACTATGGGACTAGAGCTATCCTAAAGGCCGTGTCATACCAGGGCTTTCTCAATTGCATGGGTTAAGGTTGAGTCAAGTTCCAAATGTATGTGTGTGCCTTCAACATAATAAAAAAATGCAAATATCACTTCTGAAAGGAGTGATACTAACTACAGGAGTGCAACTAACTACAGTGCGGTCTTTCCTGAGTGACAGAGCTATAAGAGCTCTCCTCATTCTGAGACAGGTGTTGGTGAGATTGCAGCTCCACTTTGCCCTCCTTCGGAAGTGCAGGGTGCCGTGCAAGGCAGTAAGTATTTTTTCAACTCCAAACTGCTAGAGGTCTTTCCTTGTTTCTTAATTTTGAGGAATCAGCTTCTGTCTGCCTAGATATAACTGAGGTTAGCTGAAAAGAGTTGTGCAGATCACTGCCTCTTTCCTGTTTGGGAATTTTGCTAAGAGGTTTTCTGAGCTCTGCAACAGTTGTGCAGCAAATGATGATTTCCCATCTCAGTTCACCAGTTTAAGCTCTACAGAAAGGTTTGATGATTAAACTTGAATTTTTTTTTCTCACAAGATTAATCCTTACTTTAGGGAGTAATTCCATTTATATCAGTAAGATTACTCACGTGAGTAACTAGCTACAGAATTTGCCTGTAGTGCTGTGATTGCCTAGGGGGAAATACAAACAACTCTGCAATTAAAATTACAGAAAGAAAAGGTCTGACCTTTCCTTTTTTGATTTTTTTTTTCCTAAGTGTGTGTGTATATCTATATATATGTGTACTGTGTCATTGTTGAGTGACAATGGCTTCTGCATTCTGAGGTGTTACTAGCAGCAGCACGTAATGACTTATCTTCAAAATGAAAGAAATAAAAATGCTCAAGCTTCTTTGTGAAAGGCAGAGAGGAGGATCTCTGATTAGGTAGGGGTTTTAACTTCAAGGCACCTTAGCCTTTCTTTATGTGCATCACATTAAGTGGAAAATTCCTTCATTCATTTAAGAAGATAAAGAGTTGTAGCTTTCACGTTCGGTTGATGTGACATCGGTGACTGGCTGGGACTGCCAGCATTCCAAATAGGATATCGTCCTCATCTGCAGCCACTCAGGGCTTCGGGGTGGAGCCTGCAGCACAAGCTGAAGCATTTACAGGTGCATAAGTAGGTAGGGAAGGGCACAGGTGATGCACCTGTCCCGAGAAAGGAGCAGTAGCACAGGCGTGTCAGAGTGCACCAGCTGCTTCTGTTAGAGCATGAGCTCCTTTGATCCACACACGCACTCTCCACCACGCTGCAGCCCACAATTTCCAAATATTGGACAAGAACCTCCGGAGATGAGTATCTACTATGAGAACTTTTTCCATCCACAGAACATCCCTAGTCCACAGCGACCGAGCACCTTTGAGACAACAGATTACAATGCCACTCCCAATCCTTACCTCTGGTTAAATGGACCTTCCATGACCCCACCACCATACCTCCCAGGATCCAACGCCAGTCCCTTCATTCCTCAGTCTTATGGGATGCAAAGGCAGCTCTTGCCTAACATGCATGGCTTGGGAGGAACTGATCTCGGCTGGCTTCCTCTCCCATCCCAAGAAGAGCTTATGAAGTTGGTTAGGCCACCTTACTCCTACTCTGCACTTATTGCCATGGCTATCCATGGAGCACCTGAAAAGAGGCTGACTCTCAGTCAGATCTACCAGTACGTGGCTGACAACTTCCCATTTTATAACAAAAGCAAAGCTGGCTGGCAGAACTCCATACGACACAACTTGTCTCTCAACGACTGCTTCAAGAAGGTGCCCCGAGATGAAGATGATCCAGGTATATCTCTCTCCCCCCCTTCTTCCCCCCTCTAATTAAACTTTATTGTCTTAAAAACTCCCAGTACATCATAAAGAGGCACGACAGCCCCGATACGGGCGTAAGTCTGAACTAGAAGGCAGCTATGCATAGTGGAGGGCTGAATCAGTGTTGTTATTGAATCTCTGTAGGGAAGGGGATTCTTTGAAAACTGATCAGTGTGCTGAGCATGAGGCTCAGCAAACACTGGAGTAGAGTGAGACAAGTCACATTCAAAGCCCATTTGGGGCAACGCATATAAGTTATGTCAAACTTAACTGGGAATTGAAGGAAGGATGATAGGGCAAACTCAGATTTGTCCACGAAATCCAGTAGCTACAGGGAGTCAGCAATAATTACTGAGAGGAGAGCAGGCTGCCTTTATTTTGTTTGTTTCAAATAGTGTTTTGCTTGGAATCACACCTCTGCTGTTTCCAAGCTGTCAGATTTTTCCTTTATTTATTGTTTTCTACCAATAGCTGTTAAGAAACATTGGCAACATTTAAAAGCTATTCAATTATACTGTCACAGAGGGCCAAAATTCTGGCTCTATCTCATGAGAAGCCTATCCTACCCCACTCAATCTGGAGGAGCAGTCCAGTATGGGATTTGTTTACTATCTGCTGTAAATTCAGAGGACCAGCTCTATACTGAAAACCTCCTTCCCTTACCAAGAAAGCATAATAAGAAGGGCCCCCCCAGTATCTCCACTTGTAGTTTTACCTGTGTGAAGGGTGAGGGCTAAAGGATATGGCCCAAATGATTACACTTCTATCTGAATTCAACATATTCTGCTTTTGTGTCATTAAAAAATACATATGTTCTCTGCTCATGTAGTTGATCCGCTTATGTGAAATGAGAGAAACATTGCAAACCCTTAGATGACTACTCTTTGCTGACCATGTGCATATTTTTAACTAAAAATGTGCTTTTGTCCCCTTTGACAGGAAAAGGGAATTACTGGACTCTGGACCCAAACTGTGAAAAGATGTTTGACAATGGAAACTTTCGCAGGAAGAGGAAAAGGAAGTCTGATGTCGGGGCTAGTGCTGCCACTCTTGTATCTGAGAAATCGGAGGATAATGCCCTGACTGACAGCCCCAAAGCTGTAGAGCATCAGGATATCTTGGAAAACACATCACCTGGGAATGACAATTCACCTGAGAAAGGATCTCCACCTCCTCCTTCCAGTAGCCCATGCCTTAGTAACTTCCTCTCCAGTATGACTGCCTATGTTAACGGCTCTAACTCAGGGAGCCGCTCAGTGCCTTTGGGACTCAACTCTGAACCCATTGACAAAATGGGACAGAATATGGTAGGCTTTAATTCCTACTCTCCACTCTCTAATATTCCCAGTCATGGTGTGGGAGAGTGGTCCAATTCTGTCCCTTCTAGCCACCTTGGCTACAGCAACTCTGTGCTCAACCAATTTAACACTCATTTTTACAGCAGTATCAGCACAAACAACACACTATATTCCAGGGAAGGAACAGAAGTTTAAATGAAGGATTCTAAGATGCCAAAGTATAACTATGAGAGGAAATGGTCTGTGGGCAGATGATTAGCATTAGTCTGTTGTCTCAGGGACCTACACTGCATCCTACCTTCTGAGAGGCACAAACTTGACCTGTTATACCTATTCAAATCACAAACACTCCACACTCAGCAGCTCTACATTAAAAATAAGGGATCATAACAGCAAGAGCAGTGAAGAGTTCTCCTGAGACACTGTGCTTGTATAGCTGCCAGCCATGGTCCTCTACAGACATCCTTGAGAAGTTACTGTTTGCCTTAAGCACAAAGCTTTTTCTGGCGTGGTACTAATACTGCTTTGCTCTTAAAGTGCTAATAGTAATGTGGTTGTATCTCCAAATACCCTTTCTTGCTGATAGGGGCTGCCCATACTAGACATGCTTAGGAAGCTCTTATTTGTCCAAAGCTATTCTGAGACACTGAAGGATCTATAATAAAAACTATGGTTTAGTGAATAACAACCAGCACTTGAATTGTGAGGGCTGCCTTTGGGTTTCTCTCATACAAGTGCATACATTGGCTAAATTTTGTTTCCCTTTCCACCCCGGGGGGATGTGGCTGTGAAGCAAGCTAGCAGCAGCATGGACACAGCAGTCAGTTGGAAACCAGAGGGAAGCATAACAAAACACAATGGAATTGTCTTCTGCTGGTACAGCTGGATCTTCATGCTTTCAGTTCTAAGTACAGTGTCTTTTTTTTTTTTTTCTCCTTACACATGCATTGGGATCTGTCCTGAATACATATATATTTAATAGATTTGTTTTCTAAGAAGAAAACACTTTTGTTCTGTATTAACATTCTACATGAATCATTAATATTGAGAGGCAGTAGGGAGGGAAAAAGAAAGGGGAGCTAGAAAGTTTAATTTTCTTAAATGGCTTCTGCAGTTTTAATTCCAAAAGCTGGATCTTTCAAATTAGATATTGCAAAAGGTCCCTGTATTGTATGGCGGGGTTTATTCATTTTGTAAGAGTCCATGCTGTTTGTCTTTGTGCAAATATTGGTAATAATACTTCTTTTTCCTACACTCTACTGTAGCCATAAAGAAAATTTCAAATTATATATGAAGTTTTTACAAGTCCAGACTTGAATCAAGTTCCACATTTATGTAGAGTGTAATCTCAAACTGAGTAGTCTCTGGCACAGCGAGTTTAACTGTTCAAATCTGGGCACTGACCATACTTGCTGGAATGGTAGAAAACGTATTAACGCATTGTAATAGATACCATTTTGACTTGGTTTATTTTGGCATTTGGTTTGTTTTTTTGTTGGGTTGTTGATTTGGGGTCTTTTTGTTACTCTACATGGGTATAGTTTTGTTACGGGCCACCCCAGAAGCATTTTTAATAAAGCATTTGTATAGAACAGTCTGTACCTGTGTGTGCCATAGTGCTGTCTTTAAATGTCTCCTGAATAGTTTGACGAGCAATTTGCCTGAGGAAAGAGCAGTATCACATTGACAGGGGGTCAGAGACTGACATAGCATTTGTCTAGGCAATCAGAATTTGCATGCCTGAGGAACATTAATTGGCTGCTATTGTGCAAAATACTATCACGAAATAAATATCAACCTTAGAGTTTCCCTGCTGGATCTTACTGTTGTCAATCATTTGAAATTTCAGAAAATAGATTATATCTTCACATGCTCTGCATCCCTTATTTTTTTCTGTTTTTATGTTTAAACTTTTTCACTATTAAGGGTGTCCTGGCTATTCATAGTTTTATATCCTCTATGGTAAAAGTTCTCACTTGGGAGTTGGAACCTACCTACACTGCTAACATTGTTGCTTAAGAACAAAATAAAATTACTTTCTCGTGGTGTCCTTCTCCACAAATCTGAGTTTTTTGAAATTCAGGCACATGCTGAGGCCTGACCTGTAACTGCTTCCCTCAGAATTTTACAGCCCTTCCAAGAATGTCAGCCCAGTAGGTGGACCATAATATGCCCTGCAACTCAGCAACTAGTAGCATTTGTTAGAGAGAGAACTGCTCATTGACAGCTGAGAAATGCAGTCAGTGCTGTTATGTCTTGGATTCAGGAGACATACAACAAATTGCCCAGATATATAGCTCCTGTCTAGTATACGGTTCACAAAACTGAGAGCAAATTAATTTCTTTAGTACTGGAATGGAAAACATTCCATTATGGACTTGCAGAACAAAAGCATGGGAAAAAAATAAAGTACAAATTATGCTAAGAAGTAAGAAATGACTCCTTTGTTACTCTGCATTTTAACTCTCCTAGTTCCCAGCCCCAAATAATACAAAGAAATCCATATAGGTATGCCAAGGACAGGAGTCTGTGCCTCGGTGCTTCCCAGATGCTGCTGAACAAATGCCACTTTGGGCTTGGGCATAATGAGGAAGTGCTGCCAAAAAGCCAGTTCTTCACAGAAAAAACGTGTTTCCAGTGGGTTCCCTGACCACAAGGATTAACCAGCTGCCCTGAAACCATTGTGCTGGCTTGACACACCAGCTCAGATAATGAAGCTGCTGTTCAAGGAGATCTGGGAAGATGATTGCATGTGATGTAATCTTATTTTCCTCAAAACAGAACTACATTGTAACACAACTAGGAGCACTCTTCTTCATCTGTATTTTTGTATTTTTCAGAGAGAATTGGTTTTGGTAACCAGCCATGTTGAGATATTCCTGGAGCTACTGCAGATCAGTCCAGTGCCTTCAGGGAAAGTTACCTGCTGTTCTTATATGAGCAGCAGCACTGCTCTGTTCAAGGTAATGCTCCTATTTGTGCATTTTACCAGTATGCTAAACATAGGGCTTTTGGTGAAAAAAGCACCTGGGTTTTAGGGTTGTTTTTCTGTCTCTGTTTTGTTGGTTTTAAGTACACTGTTAAAGAGGTCAATAAACTAGGACATGTAATTAAATATATTTAAAACATTGCTGATCTTTGCAGACCTAAGTCTGATTTACAAATGTAGTTACCAATTGATGCTGCTTGAAAAGAGTATTTTGGCTACAAGAACTCTGAGTAATTTTGTTTGTAAAGATTTTTGATTAACTATTTCTTTCCTAGAGTGTGTTTTATGTTGAGATGTCGCTATCTTCCCATGCCACTGTGGAAACTGTTCTGTGACTCTGTAATTTTACATTCCTGGTTTAAATGTTACCTCTGGTCAGAATTGATTACTACTTGCCTTCTTTCTGCTATGGTAAAGCTGCAAATATTAGAAGCCTTCACTGGCAGGCAGTGTGTCTTACTAATGATAAATGAGCAATGAATTCCTGCATATGTCTGAGATATACTGCTGCTGAATCCCTGGGGCAGCTTCACTGTCGCTGACCTCAATAGAAACACCTTCCCTGGGTTCTTACTCCAATTTCCTGGTTCTGTGTCCCGGGTCTGCAGCAGTGGAGTCTGTTACTCTTCAGTGCTCTAGTACCAGGGGGGTGTTGAAACCCAAACCATGTTAGTGATTTGGGGTTTCACAGCAGAGATCTGGGCAACCAGAGATCCCTGGAACTACAGCCTCAGGGTTGTTCCTCCTAGTCACGAGACCAGCTGCAAACCCTGGAGTCCTGCAATAGAATATGCTGCTTTAGCTGAGAACATGGAGCTTTTGGGGTCCTTCATGCCCCAGCAGTTCAGGAAGAGCCCCATCTACATCTCAAGAACTTTTGCTAAATCTTTTTTGCTGTGAACAAAATGTTTTGTAATCAACAATCTTTAAAAAAAAAATAAAGCCACAAAACCCAAACTAAAAACAAACACACACATCAATCAAACAAACAAAACCCCACACTGCAAAATCCACAAATAAAATGAAGACACAACAAGGTAATCTAAATATGAGACTCACTCATCTGCCAAATTCAAACCAGCTTGCTGATAACTGCAGGCAGTTTAAGAGAAGAGAACGGGGGAGCAACATTAGGTGCAAAGTTTGCAGTAATGATGACGATACAATGGGGAGCTGTCGGTAGTGAGATCTGCTGAATCTGTTAACATTCAATGTGCAGGAAATGTAATTAATCTGCATGGCATTTTACTTAGTGTTTCATATTGAAGAGCCAGGCTCGTTGTGGAGCTTTTTACTGGATTAGGCAAAGCAGTCAAAAATCATTCAGATGCTGATATTTAATAATGATAATGGTTTGCCTAGATGATGAATGCAGGTTTAATATTCACTTTGAAGCTTCTGCTTTGCTGTTCTGGCTGCCTGTGAATTGTCCACCTCTCATCACCCCCTCCTGTAGGTGGTTAGTACCTTTCCCGTCCTGAGAACTCTACCTGCACAAATGTTTAAGTAATAGTTTCTTACTTTGATTCAGTCAGGATGACTCAGGCTCAAGAAAAGTACTACTAAGGCTTGCTAACGTTAACCTAAATAGTTTATGCTAATCAGTTTTGGAGTGATGACAAAAGACTTCAGTGTGTAGCATTGTACTTTGTGACACACTTCAGATCTGGGGGACAGAACTTTCCCTGTTTCAGCAGTGGCAAGGGACAGCCAACACACACTGCCCTATCAAACCATTTTATGAGAGAGGAAAAAATTGGCGTGGCTATTGCAAACCATGGTTGCTTTCTGTGAACAATGGGAGACTTCTAAATCACACACCAAAAAAATCTAAAATGCTGCAGCCTCTTGATGCATCAATGAACACTCAATGTTCAGTAAAAAAATAGCAATATACATGTCTGATTATCATTTACTGAGTTTTCCAAATGTAGTATGACTTTATTTCATTAATCATTTATGAAAAAAAAAAAAATTAGAAGAAGAAACAGCAGGACACTGTGCAAAATATCATAAAAAGAGTTTGCAAATACCTTAGGTTTCATTCATGCCTGTCTTACAAAGCAGACATCTAAGACTGTAATATTCTTACAAAGTGGAAGAGTAAAGCTCAATCACAAGGCTTAAACATTTGTGTTTAACTCTTAAGATTTTTGGAATGCCTGACCTTCAGATGATAAACTGATGAGAGTTTAAATGCTACTCCTTGTTCAGAGATGATACCATGCAGTGTGGTGCAGGTATCTGTAAAGGAAAATCACATTCCAGTTCTGCCAGTATTGACTTCTCCAGTAAATAGCAATGGAGACTTTGCCAGCTACATTCTAAATTACAATGCACTAACCTTTCTCTCCTGATGGGATATGTTATGAAATTTTTCACTGTTTAGCAGTGTCAATAGTTCCTTTGTTGCTTCATGTGAAAATGTTCCCAGGTGAGGAAAATAATGAACTTCCCAGTAGGTTTGCCAGTTCATACCACTGCCAGCTCATGGCACCTTAGAGCAATCCTTACAACCCTTCCCAATGGGTCTTGAAAACAGCTGGCCCAGACCTGTGTGATTTTTTTTTGGCCTAAGTACCCCTACCTGAGGGTCTGGAAAGTATGAATGAAGAGTCTACTATACGCTTCTGGTAACCTCTAGCTTTCCCAGACTCAAGTGCTGACAACTGTGAGAATCTTATTGCTGTAGTCCTGGAGGTATCGCTGTTAAGTGCATCTCCATTGGCACTTGTCATGTGCTGCAAACCTGCGGGGCTGTCACAGCCTGGACAGAGCAACACTGAATTTTTTCCTATTTACGTTGCAGATCTAGTTGCAAGGTAATAAGGACTTTCACCTCTCCAAACAAGCCTTCCTGAGTACACTTGCACAATATCCTGCCTGCTGATACCCTATGAAAACTAATTTTCAGAATACCCCTCCAAACCTAATTTTTGTGTGGGCTAAATTGCAGTACAAATTATGCTTTACCTCAGCTTGTTTTGATTGTTTTTAAATCCTAAAAGCATTCCTCCCAAAATCTCTTTGCCGCAAACTGTGGTTTTACCTTGTGCAGCATATGATATCCAGTGCTCTTTAAGAAGCCAGGTGGCAAGTCAAACCAGCTTTAGGAGTAGTTTATCCTAACTTCTAACCTGCATGCTACTCATTTCCTATTTAAGTTAATTGGTAAAAAACTATTATTGTTTCTTTGACAAAGATTCCTGATAAAAGTCTTCTCTTATGGAGCGTTGCAGAGTACCAAGAACTTCAATTCCCCTACACTTAAACTGAAATTTGAGAGCTCAGCTCCTTATCTGTTGAAGCCAACACTGACTGATACATCTTGCCCTGCAAAGTTCACCCCCAACATGTGGGCATCAGAACACCTCTTGATGCTCTTTTGTTTCATAAGGCCTCTGCAAGTACATAGAAGTTTGTTGGTGGGGCTTAAGGTGGTGATTAACAGGTGGATTGGTTTTCCTGATTCTTCTTTTACAATAGTATTTATATCAACCACCCTAAAATATTTCCCTGGTCACTGAAATTTTTGTCTGCTCAGAGACATTAGCTGTGTCTTTTGTCAGAAATGACCATCAGATGACCAAAAATTGATCCTGTTGCTTGCTAAATCCTTACCAATATCTACTGTTAGATACTTACTTTTCTGTTTGTAGTAGCAGAAACTAAATGAATGGAGAGCTGAAGAATCTTTACAGGTCTCTAAAGCACTTGTAGGGTGTGGGTGTGTGCAGCAGAGCATATTTATCATCCTGTTTTACATTAATAAGATCTTATTTTCAACTTCTTTTGCTCTTCCTTTTTCTGCTCTGACTCCAGCAATTTTACAGCCATCAGCTTTTTAGTTTACAATTTTATGTCTCTAGCTGATGTTAGGCACCTGATATTCCTAGCATGCCAATGCATCAAGCAAGCCATTTAACTGCTTTGAGGTAAATTAGTAGCACAAAAATCAAGCTTTTATCCCTTTTAAAACTTAATAAATGCCATATTTTTATCTTATTATTACTGGAACACTCAACAGTTAGGCAGCATAAACCTGAGTCAGTTTTTAAGATTAGCACATAAGTAAACATGAACACGTCAGGAAAAAAATGTTGACAACATGCTATATTACACCAGCATCTTTTTTTGTTCATGTCACAATCTTTACAGATTTTTTTTTCTGAAATTATTTGTATCTGTTTCCCATCTGTCCATCTAATTGTTCTCATATTCTTACTGTTGTGGTTTAGTTTCAGCAGCACCTTAACACAACAGCAGGAGTTCCAAGTTACTAGGGAGAGTACAGGAGGCAGCGCAAAGTCAGCTGCCTCGGTTCATCCACTCATAGAACCAGGAGGTAGGAAATTGTGTAAGCAGGCATTTTGCTCATAGGAAAATAAATAGCATATGTAGTGTGTGCTGAGTGCATTTTTAATTGAAATGGTCACCAAAATAGAGTGAAGTCTGTCTGCTGCGCCGTTTCATGACGCTGGAAGGGGTCCTTCATTTCTGCTAAATGTTTCAGAGGCCATGTGAAGGAAGCACGGCCTAACTCCAGGGTGACAGAAGTTTTCTTCACTTATTGTCTTTTAAAATTATTTGAAATGAGCTTTTGCTATGTGACAGAGTGCCAACAGTATCCTTCAGATGTTAGGCATGCTTTGGTTAGGTCGCTGCTATGAACTGTTACTACTGCTCTCATTCAATCCGTTCCACTCAAAAATCTCTTCTGCTGCCTCCCAGTTACTGGTGATGAGTTACACTAATGAGTTCCCCTTGCTCCTGTTTCTCTGGCAGACTCCAAAAGACAAGCAAGGTAAGCAGGCAGTAAGTGGGTGTTAGCATCAAACTCTGCATGTTTAGTTCTAAGAGGAAAAAGAGCTCAACCTTGGCATGCTGGTACGTTCCACAGAGAGCTGTCAGAAGCTCTGATGTAACTACATGCCATGTCAGGAAAGTTTTTCCCCATGTTTGAAGTTGTGCCTAGGTGACCTATGGTATTAACGTGTCAAGTTGGACTAGTAGCATACTTTTACTTCTGCAAAGCCACCAATTGCAGAGGCAGTCTGCTCAACACTCTAATGACAAGTCTCATGGCAACATTACACAGATAGTAGCTAATTACACATTGCTCAATAAATGAACTGATGTATGCGTGCAGGCAGCATGCTGAAAGAGGGATAACATTTGTGTCATCGGGGAAAGCTTTTTATACTTAGACATTGTGCATATGGGGTCACCTAGAACTCAGAATTTCCCTCTTGTCAGGATGTCCCACAAAGCAATGTTTATTTGGACTGCAGCACGATGCAGATACAAAGCCTCTGAGCCTTTTTATTGCCTGTGTAGAGGTGTAGATTTGTTATGGCAAGGTACCAGTAACACAGAGCAGGAGGGTAAGATTGATGCTCTTTACAGCTGTTTTGTGCTGTTGTTTGAACAATTGTGCATGAGCAGCTTATTGTTTGCTAGTTCATAACAAGTTTTGTGTATGCAAACTTGCATGCAAATCAGGCTTAATTTATTATGCTTCCCTCCAATGAGAGTGGAAGGAAGAAAACCCCACCGTTTAACTTCAGCAATACATTTTCCTATGAATAGGGCAGCTATTAAATGATTTATGGAAAGAATGCTAAAAATGCAAGAAGTTCAAAGAAGGTTGAGGGATATATTTGCTTTTTTTGTCAGCTGGGAACCCGGTTATTTAATGGATAATGCCATCACCTCACTTGACTTAAACTGCTGTGCCCATAACACATACCTGCATTTCACTGTATTGCAAGGGGGCAGGTCTCTAATTATAGGTCTTACTTTTACATAAAAAAAAAAAAAGAGAGAGAAAAAAGTTTAGCACAGTTCTTGCATGGAAGAAGAAAGGATGAGGGGTTTGCTATTTACTCAGTCTCCCATCCTGCTGCTTTGTAGGGAGCACAGTGTGGCTTCAGCTGCAGGGAGGGTATTCCAAGACCCTTCTCTACCCTGGGCCTGCCACAGCTGTGAACAGCCCTGTTTAGCTCTGGTCTGAGGAATTCTTCTGGACCTGCTCTTTAATTCTGGCACTGGAAACAAGTGTTCCACGGCCAGATTGGCTGTCTTTGGGATGCTTAAACTTCTTTAACCCCTGAACTTGCACAGTGATTTCCTTTCTGCAGTTAAATAGGTAACATTTCCACAAAGGTGAGGGGTTTAGGGTGGTTTTTTTTTCTGTTGTTTAGATGATATTACACAATTTAATGGAAAATATCTTAACTACAAAATTCTAGAGGATGAGTTGAAGTTAATACTAATAAGCTGGTCTTATCATTGGTCTTACTTTGAGTTAAATTTGCTAGACTTACTTTAGTGAGCAAGAAAATGAACTTTATTTTTCATTTAACTTTATTGGGTTCATTCCTATGCAATTCGATTAGGTTGCAGTACAAACATGCATGCTAAAGGAGCCATACATCTCTCTATGTGGACTGAATACCACTTGTAAAAGATGATGAACAAACACGAATCCTACATAGAAATGCAACTATTGAAAACTACCACTTTCTGAGATGCTATGTGATCCTTCCTAATTTCCATCTCTCCCCCTATAAGATGAAAACATTAGAGCAAGTTTTATCTAATGCTTTTCTTGTTATCAGTAGAGAACTTACTGGATTGCTGTAGGCTTGTTTTGTGTGTTCTGAACTTGCAGGTTTTTCCATAGCGCTAGCATGCCTATTTAATTATTTCTCTGACACTGCATCTCACTTTGCACTGAATTCCATCTCCGTTCATAGTACCATGACAGACAGCGTACAGAGTTGCAGCTCTAAATGACGCTATGTACTGAGATCATTTTAATCTATATGTCACCTCACATATGGCCTCACCTTAGTAAACAGGTGATGTTCACTTCTTATTTGGTCTAAGCATTAAGTTTTATTGATCCCAGATTTGTTCTAGGGAAAAATGCAAAGCTTTTAAAACCTGAACATTTTTTCAGGATCATAAAGTCAACCTGTTTGGAAGTGGCAAATGTGGGCTAACTCTGGCTAATTATGGAACAAGGTACTCTTTGAATCTAGATTTATCTAATTCTGTCTCCATACCTTAAGTACGTATGTGATAAGCAAGCATGCAGAGCAGTCATTGCTTTCCTGGTATACCACATGTATCCTTCAGTATTTTTAAACAACTTTGGTATGAAATTAGATGCAGCTAAGGAGCATGACAACCTGTAATCTTCTCCCCACAAGCAAGGATAGGGCACTCTAAGTCAGCTGCATGCTTGCTTGCAAAATGTTATTTCTGGTTTTCATATAGAATGTTATTTAAAACAAATATTGTACATTTGTGCAATTTTTGATGCTAGGATATATGCAAATAAATATGCAAAGTGGCATGGTCTTTTACCCCCTGGAAGGTTAAGGTAGCCCTTAAAGGTTGAAAGCCCTCTAGACAACTGTCAGTCAGGGCTCTTTTTTTTTCCACCCTCTATTGAAGTCTTTTAACATTCTTAACCCTGCGCAGAAGGGGAAAAATAAGGTCATAGCTGTGGAAAAACCTGTTGATGATAACTGATAATATGAAAATGAAGCAGTCAAGCAGGCTGTGGATAGCACAGGTCAGGTCTGCTTAAACAAATGCAAAGTTAGAAATGCAGTGATAGAAACGTGAAAATTCTGGAAAATGAGTGAAATGGGAGCCACCAGTTGTGGTCAGATTAATCCTTTAATTCCGCTGTTATTTCCTTATTGCCATGTGGGACAGGTGATGGCTGGAGTGGCCTGTTATCCCAAATAACTGCTTAGAGAGGGAATAACACCAACAAACACGACAGAGAAAGGGCTGACCTAAACCGTGGAGTGTGAATGAGGAGCAGCAATGAGCAAACAAAAAGTCTGCAACCTGAGAATTTTCCAAGTTCTTCCTTCAGACACATCAGAAGTATTAATGGCCTCTTGTAATTTGTGAACATTAATGTTGCAGTGGTTTCTGCTTGACTTGTAGAGTTCCACGGATGGTTGGGGGTGGGAAATAACTCAGAACTCCCTCAACTAACATTGGCCACCAAGGCTTCTGTCACAAAGTTGTATCTGTGGTCTCTCATAATTCCACACAAATTCAGTATTTAGCTGAAGGACTCTACAGTACACTTTCATCATATATTCCAAGAAACAATATAGAAAAAAATCAAGCTGTTTCAAATTCTCAGAAGTTTTAAAAATATGTGTGTGCAGGGAGAAGGGGCTGTGTTATGTAACTTCCCACATGGTCTTCCTTGCTCACTACAGGAACTGAGGAAAAGATTGAAGAAAGTTTCTGCACTTTGTGAGGAAAAAAAAAAAAAAGTCCATTTCACAAAGGCCAGCAGGCGAGTCATTCTCCCAGATACACAAGCTTTTCAATAGTACCTTACAAAACTATTTGTATTTCTTTTTCTTGAAGAACCTGCCTGGCTTGTATTGAAGGGGCCTGAAGTGAGAGATGGCTTGAACTTGGCAGCACAGCTCAATTAAGGTAAAGGAATCCACAAAAGTTCATTTGCCTGGTAAAACATCAGGGAGAACAATTAATCTCTTACAGCAGTTATGTAATTATGGGGATTTGCTTTACAAACCAGGTGCTTTATCTGCCTTATACTGACATTTAAACACTGCTAATATGTGGCAGAGAATAATTTTGTATGTATTAAATGCAGTCTCATATTTTCCTTTGTGGCCAGTGTATGTTTTGCTTCCAAAGGAAAGAAAATATTTATAGAATTGTCTTCATTAAGCTTCCCTGTAAAATATCAGTTTCCTACAAATTTTGCATTGATTTGCATTTTGTTGATTTGAAAACTGAGGTTTGGAATGAATGGTCATATCTGAAGTAAGGCACAGCCTGCATGGATGAAATTTGACATGTAATGTGAAAATAATAAGGGGGTTTTCTTAGGCTATGACTGTCTTTTTAAAGGCCTAGATTGGACTTCTCTTGTCTGTTCAGCAGAGCAGCTTGGAAAAGTACAGGCAAATCCATTGTTTTTCTGCTGCTTACTGTCTAGAAAGATTCAAGGTCATCAACAGCAGACAACAAAGGTTTTCCAGTGATCAGCCTGAGCTATAGCAACCATTGCACTTGAATAGTAGTGTTCAACTATCTGTAATACAGAACTTAGAGGAGCAAGATTTTGTTCTGAATTTCTCAGAATTGGAAACAGAGTAGTGCTGTGTCAGATTAACTTTCTATTAGCAGTACATAATGTGTGGCTTGTATGCACGGTACATCAGGATTTATCTCGCATCACTAGGAGGAGCAGGATTGTAAGAGAATGATCTGCTAATATTAAAGTACTGTTTCTGCTATGCTCATGATTTAACTCAATAAGTATGTTGAACAGGAATGAGTCTGAAAGAAATTTACAGCTAAAATGTCTAAGTTTGACTTGCAATGCTAGCACTCATTCTGAAGAAGTGTTCCTTCTGGGAAAGGCAAAGACATGCTGTGGTTTGACTAACATTTCTCTGAAGAATTATTTCAATTTCAAAAAAATCACAAAAAACAATTCACTAATGCTATAGATTATGCTTAATAGTGGGTATATGTTCACTTATACTATTCTGAAAATTATTAATTCATTTAAGCCTTTAAACTTTATTATGAACCTGGTATCTAAAAGCTTTGCCGATGAACAATCTAAAAGTAAGAATGATTCTCAATGACTTTTCCAATTATCAAGGCTATTCTATAAAGCTTGAAGAGATTTCAAAATTGCCCCACCCTCTCCTCATTATGGGACCTCATTACCCCAAACCACTTCCCCTGAGGCCTGCCTGTTTATTTGTCCCATTTAAGAGACTTTACAATCCCTTCCCCTTCAGTTTGTACAGCAGTCTTGTTACTATGACAGCTGACAGTCACAGAGAGGACAAGGAGGTCATAGCATACATGGGTTATTGTGTGTTGGTTAGAAATTGTAGCACAGTGCAGTTCCCTATACTGCAATCAAAGGTCCTAGGAGAAACATCATCATCCTGCTTTGCCTGAGACTCCATAGTCTATCCATGTGATTATATCTTACAGCATGTAATTATCTCCTTGGTGCAGCCCACTAAAGAAACAATAATCCCTCCTTACTTTTTCTGCAGCAAGGAGTAAATGTGCATTTCCAGTGAACAGACCTACTCAAACTGAATTGTGATGGCTCTTTAAAGAATTACAACATCAGACTTTTAATTACAAAGTAAGTATATATATTTTAACCTCATTATACAGATTTTTAGACTCAGCAGGAGCTGTCTTCTCTTTAACCTTACGCATCTGTCATTATTTGGTTAGAAAGCACTATTATGATGGACCAGAATTTAAGCAGCACTGATCATTTTGCATTACTTCTGATTAGTGCTGGTAAACAGGTGCACCCTACATCTGCCATGGTATAACAGGTGCACTGTGCAAGAAACATAGCCCTTAATTCAACACGTTTCACATAAGATAAAGATAAAAGCAGAAGTGCTATGCAGTAGCTGAGCCCCGTGTTAGGACATTGTTCATGTTAATGATGCACATTATAAAGAGGTTTTCCCACTGGCTGAATTGGTGATACAAACATAACAGCATTTGCAGTTTCCCAGTGTCCCTGGCATGCAGTTGGTGACTGCATTACTGCTGTTACCATGCAATTTGTAGCACTTCTGTAATAGAAATCACTTAACTAATTTAACAAGTGAGGGCACTGTACGTTAGAATAAAATAACCTTGTATACCACTACAAACATAAACAGCAAGTGAAACCTAAGAATCCAAGCACAAAAAGATATGATCATGCATATTAATGATCTCAGAATGTAGATAATTACAGTGAAGCATGCAAAAATAAACACTTAGTTAAGCATTATTTTCATCATGAAAAATCTCTTTATAAATCTGTAAAGTTGTGCTCTGAAATAATTTACTTCTGTTTAGATTAGTTTTATCAGTTAATATTGACTGAACAACCTAGAACCATTATGAAGTTAATATTTGTTGTGGTCAGTTTTAGCTTTGCTTTTCTTTCTTGAAGTGGATTCTTCAGAAAGCATATTTGACTTGAAATTATTGTAGGTCTTAAAGCCTCTGACCTTCTATTTATAATAGTGCGTGAAGAAGCACATGGTATCTCATTGCCATGCATACTGTTAATGAAAAGGACCATGTATGAAAAGGGATTTCATAGTGTCTAGAGGTACAAACAGCAGAGCGAACCCTTGCACAACGTTGCAAGTGAAATACTGCTGTTAGCTTTTGCAGCTAAACTGGAAACAAAATTTGAAAGCCACTCAGGAAAGAAAAAAAAAAACCTCACCAGGACAGTAATGACTCTGATTCTTGTGCAATTTAAGGTTGAAATCAAATGCAACTACGTCTCATAAACTTACCTTTCACATTTGTCTGCATATGCATTTTTCCTGTAGGAAGCCCACAAAGGCATTCAAAGTCAAGTTTTCACTGATATTTTTTGAGCACTATATCAACAAATATTATATTTAAACATAAATTGTTAAAACATATGAGTAAGTGGTTCAGATTTTTCCCCCAAGACTTTTGAGCATCCTGTGTATAATTTTTTTCATTTTACAGGTACTTAAGTAATTATGTAAATGGTACAAAATGTTACTGCCATGAATAAGAAAACACAATCACATATTTCAGATATTCTGTTTCAAGTGTGATGTGACAGTACTGAAATTACCTTGTAAAATCCTGGGCAGTTTGAGACATTGTGGAGAGGATTGATGCACATTGTGGAGAGGATTGATGCAGCAACAACAGCTCTCTGTGGTGAAGACTTCTGAATCTGTAGAAGGAAATATAACAGGGAAAAATATCTGTGTTAATACTCATTTAGAGAGAGACATTTTCAGGAAAAAGACCCAACCCAGTAATGTACAGAACAGAGCAAAACAGAAATAGCCATTTTCATAAAACTGTCAGAAAAATGTCATTGTATGGATTCAGTATGGATATATAATAAGTCATTGAATGGAAAAATTATGGAGATAAAAATAATATTTTAATAATTTGTTTGAATCTTGATGAAAAAATGCCTAATGTATCTTTTTTTAATTGTTTATATTATGTTGAACAAAACTCTCAAGTGCTATTGAAAGGAAACCAAAGAGTTTTACCCTCATTTTATGCATATGTAAGTCACGTGTTCCTGCTATATCCACCTGAAATTGGGAAAAGTGAGATCAGAATCAGGCCTAAGCCACAATTCTTGGGGGAAAAAATCATAGATCTATGTATATAATATTTAGCAATAAAATTTACAGCCCTGTTATCTCCTAGCTATGTAAAACCACACAGTTGTACGGGTGGAGCGTGCCACATGTTTATATGTAAACAAATGGCCTAACCCTGCCGTAGGGCATCGCGATGGTAGAGCACAGGAGGCTCCAGAGAGATAGTGTAGGCTTGAGAGAAACCAGCTGGCACAGGAGAAAGTTAATTTGTCTAAACCACCCAGAGGCAAGGCAAGGTGAAGTTCCAGTCAAACCTAAAGTTCACCTAGATAAACAGACTATTGACTAGGCATAAATCAGAGCCGAGTGAACAAGGAAAGCAGAAATCTGAGCTTGCCTAAATCATCTCCCTGGGAAGTCTGTTTCAGGAGAGCTGCATCACAAGTGCACGGCCTGCTGTCAGTGTGTCAGTGCAGAGCAATGTTTGCTCCGTATGCTGTCCCCTGGGGTCTCGCTGCTGCCTGTGACTCCTTTGTGCCAGTTACCAGCAGTGAGAAGCGGGTACGCCTCTTGAGGCTGCTACTCTGCTCTAGGAGATAGTCTCTCTGAGATCTCCCAAACAGTATGAAGAGGTGAAGGTTATAGAAGGTTCTGTGTTTCCCATACTTTTCAGAAAAGTTGTTTCAGGTCATTCATTGTGTGGAACATAATTTATATTACCCATAGGATCCTCAAGCTACAGTTTTAAACCTAATGGGTAATGCTTCCAAGTTACCTTTTGCAGTCACAGCTAGTAAGTTTTATAACGAAATTTCAAGATTTACTGGACGTCAGGCAGTTTTTCTTGGCATGGCTCATGTGGTACAGAGGAAACGTGGTTATGGCTCATGTGGTACAGAGTCAAATGAATGCTACCATTCCTGGAAAGCCAGTCTGTGGAGGCTTGAGAGATTCTCAGCAGTCTAAGTTTGTCTGCACTAGACAGAAGGCTGTCTTTCTGCTGTCAATTTTGAGATTGCTGTGGGTCAGGTGTCCATCTTGCTAAAGAGCGAGCTATAAGGAAGTGACTGTCAGTAGGGACACGGCAACAGTAGAGAGTTGTGAAGTTGCATCCTTACTGTAGAGTGGATTTGCTTCCTGTGCAGATTGCCTCCTCACCATGCATGCAGGAGGAGGCAGCTAGTAAGCCTTCTGCATCACAGAACTGGAGCTGAAAGCTAGAACCAAGGCATCACAGGATCTCTTCTGTCCTTTATACATAAGACTTTGAGGGAAGCATATCGAGGGAGTTAGTACAAAGATAAGCCTCCTTTTGTCTTCTCTTAAACAGGTTACTACAAAATAAGCTTTTCTTCTCTGTACTGTGTACAGGAACAACTCATGGGAGCTCAAAGATCGACTTTGCCTCGGTAATGAGTTTGGATCATTCACACACAGCAGTAGAGTAAGGACAATAAAGTATTAGTATTTCAACAATAGGTGGTTCTTCAAGACACTTATTAGCTTGCAATAGATTGCCATCAAGTCTTCAGCAGAGAATAGATCTGTTATGCACTGTAGTTTAATAATAATAATAATTAAAAAAAAAACAAACCACAAACAGAAAATTAAATAAACTAGGAATGATAGGGGAGCGAGATAATGACCAAAAACCAGGTGGTGAACTGGGATGGCAAGCAGGGTTATGTGGATAGGAGACACAGGGTGGGAGGTGGACCATGCTAAGCATATGCGCTGAAGAAAGATAGTGATCCTCTAAGATTATAAATCGTGTTACATGATAGAGCTGGGAAATGAAACACTTGTTATTTTTGAGAAAAATAAGCCCCCAAAATTCCAGTCAATCATAACACATTAGTATGTTTATAGACACGGATGTTTTTTCTAATCAGTATTTCTTGTGCAGATAGCTATAACTGCTTCCATCAGTCCAGCTGGTCTAGGCAGTAAAAATCAAAAGATGTGCACATTTCTGGAAGATCTAAACTGAGTTGCCTTTACAATCAATCAAATCATAGTTCTTATACTCTTAGATATCACTTGAAGTGCCGCTCACTTAGGAAGAGAAAAAGGTCATTAAAGCAGTAAACCCTATTGAAGGATGTGTTCATTTGTGATGAGTGGGTGAAGTAATGAAAAACAATCCTTTCATTAATTTATTACTTCCTATGTTTTTAATCTCTCCTTCATAGATACTGTGCACTTAGTCATTGTTAACTACTCTAAACAGCAAAACCCTAGCTGGTTTCAAATTAAAATTGCTTCCTAGTTAGTGTTTAGTGTACAGGAGCAAAATGTTACATATTACGATAGTCTCGACAGGATCTGTAAAGCTCTGCTGGCTACAAAACCATTCTCACAAATAATGGGTCTTGCATATAATCACTATATGCGTATCTAGTTGTTCCAGCAACTCGGATTCGTTCTTTTCAATACTGTGAACAGCTTACACCAGCTTACATCTCAAGTCTGCTTGTGAAGAATTTTTATGCATCTGACATTGAGATGAAGAAAGTCCTGTCACCCCTTCTAGCGTAGCTCACGCTTTATGTTCTTCACGGTGTCCTCGTTTGCAAACCTCACTTTTCCACTGGGCCCCCTGTATTCATTTTTCATCTGTTCCCCAATCAGTATTTCAACTGCAGCCCTCTCCTAACAAGCTGGATTACAGCTGCAGAATAAGTTACTTTTGTTTGCATGAAGCCAAAATGCTGAGGTTGTGATAAAAAAAACCCTGGTGTAACAAAACAAGTAGAAATATATTTATGAGTTATGAAACTGGTTAAACTGAAGAAAGAGCAATTCAGGTTGTACTAAGATGAACCATTAAAAACCTGACACAATTCATTATAGGTTGTGACAGAAAATGGCTGAATCATTGTAAAGGTTGGAAAGTACAGGTTGGCTTTTTTTTCGTTGATTGGTTTTGGATTTGCTTTTTGTTGTTGTCATTGTTTGTTGTCGTTGTTTGTGTTTGTTTGGTTTTATTTGTTTTTTTGTTGTTGTTTTTGTTTGTTTCATAAGAGGAAGGGGAAGGGGAAATCATATCAGCCACCTAAACTCAATTCAAAGAAAAATCCTTTGACCATGCTAGGAAATAGGTATCTTTCAAATGCCAAGAAACTTTAAAGTGAAACTAACAGATAACCTGAATTTGCCAGGGAAAAAAGTCATGCCAAACCAGTCTAACTGCATCCTTCTTGATGGGGCACCATCACCATCTAACAGAAACAGCCATAACTGTGCCATCACTGGGCTGCAGCGAGGCGTTGGGAACTACAAGTGCTGCAGAAGACAGATCTGCAACTTAGCCCAGGGGAAAGGAGGGCAGAGAGGTAAGTGACACTGAAACACTGTCGATCTTTAGGTGCTATTCTCTAGAAAGCAGTGTTAAGAGATGCTGAATGCAATAGATATAACCCATGTCTTCTCTTGTGTATATATATATATATGAAATAACAAAAGTACAAACACCTCGGACAGATTTCCAGGAAGGTTCTGGTATCTCTGCCACCATAGTTTCAAAGACAGGTTAGGTCAAGGGCTGTTGGCTATGACACAGGCACTGTCAGTCCTGTCTTGGAGTTTCTCAGATGTCCCCGAGGATGGACTCGGGTTTCCTCCCTCAACACCGACCACCGGTGTCCCTGCAGCACAGGAGCCGTTAAGGCTTCCGAGGAGATCGCAGAAGGGAGTCCCCACGCCCCTGGGCACAGCAGTGCCGGCCTGCGGCGCCTGCCGGGCCCTCGCCAAATCCACCATCGGCCTCGGCCCCGGTCCGCCTGGGGCTGCCCTCAGCTCCTTCCCGCCCTCGGCCGGCGCGCGGCCCGCCGTTCCCTGCTCCCGGCTCGTGGCCGGCTCCTCTAGGCAAGCGCCGAGGGGCTGCCCCGGGAGCCCCGCGTCCCCCCCGCGGCGGCAGGCTGGAGATAACTCCGCGAGCCTAGCTGCATACGCTAAGGTATGGAGCCAGCCCTGCACTTCACCAGCGTTCTGCATGAGCCTCGTAGTGCCCAGAAACTCCCACCTCTAAAACCACCCTTTTTTGCACAGAACGTCTCAGACAATAGCGAGGTTATTTAATGCGGCGGCTCCTGGCTGGAGGGGAAAAAGAGCAAGTCGGGGAGACGGAAAGGTACTTGTGCCGCTGGCTGGGTGCAGAGTGGCACAACACTGGGCAGATTGTTCTGAACATCCCAGAGCTGCATCTTACGCTGCAGCGCCTTCCTCGCAGTTATTTCTTCACAGGTCGTGGGAAGGTCCCTCCAGGAGCTGCCCTCCCGCCTCCACAAACCCTTCCCCGGGAGATGAGCGCTCTCCGGGGGGAGGTTCGACCTCATGCATTTTAGGCTTCAGGCTTGTACTGTTTTAACATTATGCTGTTCCTACAAAATTAATGAAACGCTTGAATTATTCCCTGTTCCCTTTTATCAGTAAGAGTGAGCAAAACCTGGGCTTTACTCCACCGGGGTTTGAGTGGAGTTGAGTAGTTCTTCTCAGGTGCAGCTACTGCAGTTAAATTCTCCTTAAACAAAAGTGCAGCAGGTGGGTATCTCTGCTTTTTAGAGCTCCTGATTTGAATTTAGATTGAAAATGTTCTGATGGTATCAGCCAGCTTCATAGACTACAGAGACAGCTCTCAAAGCTGAGAAACTAGAAATAATTGACCCCTTGTTCTATAGGAATCTCAATGCTCTCAGTCTGCCCACGCCGGACATTTAGAAAACTTGGTGTTGGTAACCTGACTGTACCGAAGGACTTTGAAATGATGTAGGTATTAGTAATGAAAGTTACTGTCCTGAAAAAAAAATAAAACAAATAAAACCCACAATAATTCCTCATATTTTACAGCAATGTCACTGTGGTGAGGGTAAGTTTGGAAGAGAGAGTCCTGTATTTCATAATGGGGGGCAAAGAATCCTAAGCCATATTTCCCTCTCTTGTACAGTTTGCCTATTTCAGTATTAATTGCTAGCATTCAAATAAGACTCATTATCTCAGCTCTGTGATTAGATCTTGAGATGCCTGCTAGAAAAGGCATAAAGTTTAGTACAGTAGAGTAGGTATTTCTCATTTTGATGCAAGAAACCGAATTGATGTATTTTGAAATGCCATGTTAACAAAATGCAAAGCAATTTCTTATATGGGAAGGATCATGTCAGTGTCTGTTTTAGGGCAGTGCTGCAAACATTTTCCCATTGTGACAGTAAGCAGTAAGTACCAGTGTATTTTGCTGTGTCTTAAACTGCTCTGAGATTTGGTTAACACGAAAAAGCACTTCAGCCTCCTTATTTGTTGCCAGGAACAGGTTCTGAGACTCTGGAAGGATAATTCTCTGGACTTTTTTTTTTTTTTAAGTCTTAAATTCCATTAAGCTTTTGTAAAATTTTGCATTGCAAATTAGGACAAGCTGTTGCAGACCTGGAAGTCTGCTAGATTTCACTTCAGAAACTGTTAAATGAGAAGATTTCAAACATTTTTGAAATGAGATACAGTTTCTGAGCTCCAGGCTTAGTGATTTCACAAACTCTTTCTATTCTAGTCTTAAAGCTAAAGCCTCGAGAACTGAAACTTCTGTGGCAATTCACAGAACTGAAGAATTCAAATATGGCTGTATACATCAATTTATTTTTCCTCCTTTATAACCAGATAGACATACAATTTCTGTATTCTACCAAAAAGCAGTGATACGTGTATCAAAGCAATACCGTAGAACACATTTGTTTCATGTAAATAGGTATCAACAACTGTAATAGTGATTTAATCTCATTTGGGTGGGGATATGAGGGAACGTGAAATGTGCATGCATATTGGAAGTGACATGAAAATGTTTTATGTATGTCAAATCATATCTACCTCTTCTGCCAAGCTCCTTATGTTCTGAGACCAGGGATGTAATGCAGCTGCTGTCATGCTGAACACAGGCAGAGCAGGCTGTGCATGGTCCCAGCTGCTGTGAAGTGGGGGTTTTCCAATTACAAACTGAGTTACACCTGCTCAGAGTGGTGAGCTCCCTTCCTCTTGGTGTAATAGCCACAACCATTGCATAATATTTTGAGGAATCATTATGGAGATAATAAAACATTGCTGTCCAGAGATGCATGTCAAAACTCAGTGCAAGAGATTTGCTTGACCTTGAGGAGTTGCCTTGAATTTTACTGCTTATAGCTACACCTGTCTGTGATGGAAGAGTTAGTAGACTGAGAAAAGCAGCTGCTTCTGAGCAGGTTGTGCTCAACTTCCAAGCTGTTTGGTTCTTCTGTATTCAGGGAAATGGGGGGTTTATGATACACAGGATGAGTTTTTCTTCCTAACACTAACAATGAGGCATGGCTGAGATTTTTGAAGTGAGGAGACAGGATTTCTGGAATATTTACATGTAGATGTGCCCACATCTGTTTCTCAGGGCAAATGCAGCAGCATTTTGGTAGCCAAAAGACTTTATAGATTTCCTGCCAGTCCTGGGGCTCTAAGCAGACTACCAGTTCAGAGTCTTTATGGATGGCAACTTAGAGAAAACAAATCTGAGCTGCAGTTTTCATCTGTCTGTCCAGAAAAACAGAACATTATAGGAAGTATGTAAATTTCAAGAAGATACAGGGTTTGGGGGCTACACCTAATTGGGGGGTGGGGCGGTATTATTTATTTTCAGCCATTACTGCATCTTTCCTTGCCCCAAGTGAATGTAAGTTCTAGAAATTTATTTCGTCCCCTGTACCCTTTAGTCGTTTCTTCCCTTATCCTTTTCTCTCCCATGATAGATGGGCTTAGCCACAGTCTAAAAGCAACCCAGAAAGAAGAGAACAAACTCTTGAGACCAAAACTTGAAAACTAGGGTTTATAAGTCATGAAAGAAAAATAACACAGGAGCCTCTAGTCTCATGATTGTGATGGAATAATTATTGGACAAACTATTGCAAAGGCAAAAGAAAGGCAGAGACATCACCTGGAAAACAAAAAGCTTTAATGGAATGGCTTTTATAAGACATTTCTGTGTGTAAGACTTGAGATTTGCTATGGAATTCTTTCAGAACGAGTGTTTAGTTTTAATTAGCAGGGTGGTATCTTGGTAAATGGCATTCTTTGAATTCTTTAGTGGTCATGAAACGCTGAGGCCTTATTAAGAAAGAACAGAGAAAAAGGAGCCACAAGAGATGAGCAGTTTCCCAATTTCCCAAACTGGATGTTCCAAGCATACAAGTTCATGGTTTTCAACTTTAAAATGTATTGCTAATTGAAAGAACACAATGAATGTTTATGGAAATGCAGTGGCACATTCAGAGGTGTAGCCCATCTTCTCATGTGGATATGCTGTAGCCAGCATTACTCTGTGCTGTATTGCAGCTGTGCAGCTCTGTGCCCACCCTCTCCGGCTCCTCTGAGAGTACTTTTTATAGGATTATCTTGGCTAGAACTACCTCATGGTTTTGTGAGTTTATCAATCAAGTAAGTAGAAGGTAGTTCTAAGCCTTTGGAGATGCAACAGTGGTTCGCTTCATATTTTCATCTACCCTAGCTACTTAGCAATAATTGTATGACTCCAGTGTTCCTGTGAAGAATGAAGGTTATTTGGTGTGAAGCAGAGACCCGCTACTACAGAGTGTAAATAACTTGTGTGGTCTTTATACATGAAATAGAGGTATAATGTATAATAAGCTCCACTGACTCAGACTGGTGGTCCCTCTAGTTCAATATCCTGTCTCCAGCAGTGGCTGTAAGTGGCCAGGGGAAAAGCACAAAGTCAGCAGCCCCCTTAGGAGACTCCTAAAGGAGTCTACATTCAATATGCAAAATACTAATAACCCTCTAATATCCCCCCATAAAGCTGAACGATCTACGCACTTAACTGACACACGGTTCCTCTTGATGCAAATATCAGTACAATTCAAAACTACAGTCTTCTGGAATTAACAGATTAATCTGACTGAATGAATAAGAAACCATCTCATATTACCTCTAACAGTAACACATTTAGTATTTGCATATGTTTTGAATGAAGGTTGTCAAAGGCATGCAAACTAGAGGTTGAGAAATAAATTTTCTAAATAGATAGAGATCTTGAAATACAAAAGGTGATATAGACTTGGTCTTTGCTGATAGCCAAACTGCATTTAAACATTTCTCTGTTTAGCTTACCCCCAAGCTTTTGTGATCCCTTCAGAAAACCTTTTCAGACAGTTCATAGAGAAATTCCAGTATCACATTCTCTTAGTCCTCAGAAATGAACTTCTATCACTCATGAGATCTAGTTCTTCTGCTATGTATACACTCAAAATACACACTGTAAAATGAATAAATAGCTCTATAACAAACCGTAAGTGGTCACAGATGGCACTGTAGACTTAAAAGGGGTCACATCTAGTCTTTTTTTATTTTAATAGGTAAATACTATATTGTATGGTTTATAATTTCAAGATTATTCAAAAGAGCTTAGTCACAGTGAATTCCAGTGAGAGACAACGGTCTAAATGCTTAAAAATACCCGTTCTGTACAGTTACACTTTTTTTCCCTCCAGTGTTAAATGTAACAATTGTTTTGGAAGTCTCTGTAATGTGTTCATGATGGAATCCAGTCCTAGAAACAGAATTGTAAAATGAATTTTTATTCTTGAAAAAATGCTGTGACTTTCTGTTAGGGAAAGTAGCATAAACATAAAATCAAATCAATAAATAATGCAGCGACTAGTAAAATCTATGTTTCTAAAGCCTTGTTTGGCTTGCTTATGTCTTCTCACACATTTAAATCTAATAAGCAGTCTGTCCTCCTACTGCCAACCTCATCTGCCCTATTTCCTTAAATACATGCAGTTACAAAACCACTAAAATTACAAAATTATTAAAACTCACCAATGGAGTAATTAGCATCTGTACAGAAGTATTAACTACATGTACAAACCCAATTATTCCAATAAAAAGACTGTTCTATCCTTAGAGCCAAATAAATCATGGTTTTTTATATGCTTAAAGCAAGCCAGTCCTGTGCTATGGCTGCCTTCCTTATTTTCTGAACTAAGGCTCTCATTTGCCAAATTGGGATTTTAGATCCATTAAGCTTTTAAAACCCATAGCAGTTGCTGATAACAGCATACCTTTAAAATCCTTTTCTTGGTCTTTAGCTGAAAAATAAAACAAGACATAACCTATTGAAATAGTCTAAATTTTTGTGGGCAAAGTCTGCAAACTGCTTTTAGAAAACAACCACTGCACAAACCAAACCCACTACATTCAGACCTTCGGCAAGTTTTTGCACAAGCCTGCTTGGGAACCCTTCCCTTTGCTGACACACTGCCCTTTCACTAACCTCTTCTCAGTCCCTATTTTTCTGAGGGCTTTTGCTTTGTTTTGTTTTATACAGAACTCCTAGTTTAGCAGATCTACTTCCTGAAAGACTCTATCCCAGTAATTCTACTTCCTTGTAGTGTCCACCTCAGGGAATGAGTGCGTTTCAAAGGCTGTTAACCTCCAATTTGCTCTGTCTTTAATATGTTTGGTTTTTTTTGTACACAATATTTGTGCTATTTTCAGGAGTCTGTGCCTTAAGAATACTGTGCTTTCATCAGAAAACTTCTGCAAAAGCAGTAACATTTTGTACCGGTTCAGACAGTGATGATACTGTATAGGGAGTGCTGAGCAATGTGCTGAATTTTTCAGCTCAAGGATAGAACACCATGATGGAAAAAGCCTGTATAGGTCCATCTGAATACACTAAGTAAAAAAAAAAAACCAAAAAGAATTCCTGTGGCATTTGGCTCCCTACCTATGGTTGTAGGATGCAGAACAGATGCAATCGCTCTTCTGAAAGCGCCAGTGAGCTTTGCTAAGAACTTCCCAGTATCATGTCTGTAAATTCAGTACAGATACCTGTCAGAATGACACTTGGCTCGGTAGGGCTGATGCTTTCCTTTATACTTTTGCTGTTTATCTTCAAACATGATTCAACCTCAGGGATATTACAGGTCATCTTTTTATGAGAAAGGCATAAAAAGGTCTCTGAGGTGCCATGACATCATAACTTTGACAAGTGCTTTGTCAAGTGCACAAGGGTGTGGTGGAGCAAATAAGTAAATCCTGATATAAAACACATAATCTTGAGCTCTTTTTAGTTTTAAGGGGTTTGTTCCTTTACAGATTCTGTTTAAAGTAGAAACCAAATCGAACCAAGTTTACATAACTCCTGGGCTGGGTTCCTGGGCTTCCTCATCTTCCCTGAGTCGAATCTGTTCTTGATGTTTTCTTGTCATCTACTTTTCTTGTAGATTTTGAGAGCAAGAGTGGAAAAAGATGAAATTTAGGTTGTTTGACAGTAAGGGTATAAGGAGAAGATGGACTTCTCCAAAGGGAGAAACAAGTGGGGATTCTCAAAGACACCGAGTATGTAGTCAAAGCAGTCCCGAGAAAGCAGCTGTAGTCCTGTGCTGCTAGGTGAAGGCATCTCTGCTTTTTCTGTATACTGGTAGCAGGCTGTGTCAGGTCTCTATGAATGAGATAGAACACAGCTTTGCAAGGAAGCAAGCTGTGTGAATTTGTCAGCATTCACCGTGTGTAAAACCGTAACATGGTTCCTGACATTTAGCCCAGCAGCAGCCCATGTGAGAACTGTGTCTAGGAGAAACAATGTGTGTTTGCAGTCTCAGCTTGGCTACTGATTACATCCCTTGGCAGATTCCGGAAGGTATGGTATAGCTCTGGAGTCCTGGAGCAGGCGCACAGAAATAGACATCAGCAATTAGGAAGATGAGGATCTCTTTTCTTGTTTGATTAACAAAGTTCTAGCTAAGCTTCCTGCAGGAAATTGAGATGCAGAAAAAGAAATATTTCCTTACTCAAAGCTCAATAATTAAGACAAAATTTTCCGATTTTCTTGTCTAAATTTCAAGGGTGCAGTACTAAGAAATTCTAGGAGATCAGGACAAATTGGGAAGCCTGAAGGCTTCAGGGGCTTGGGCATTAACAGAAAAGTTAGAAAACTGGAATTTTTCTCCCTAAGGTCAGATATGATTTTGTTTCACCAAGTCACTTCATGTATTCTCACATTAACATGATAGAGCTGGGAATTCTTTTCAATGTTTGCTGAGTGTCTAACACAACAGGATCCCGGTATTAATGGATAGTAGGTTTTCCTACAATATATATAAAATAAATTAATAAATAGGAAATTGGGCCCAGCCTCTGGTCACCAAAGTGTAAAGTCCAATTGTTTGGACTCTTGCATGCACATTCTTAGGAATTAGGTTTCAGGATGAATGAATCTATTAATCTCTCACAAACTTTTATACACTACTTACCTATGGAACTTTCCATTATCCTATGAGACTTGCAGGATGTTCTTGATTAAGATAAATTACATTTCTGTGAACGCAGCATGTTTCTTGGGACATGTTAAATATTGCTATGGTTAAGTTGAAACAAGGAACAGATACACTGCGCCATGTTGTTATTTGCTGTGAAGCGATTTAACAAATGTTTGAACAGCTGCTGCTGAGTAGACCCTGTTGTTATAAGTGGTGGAGTAGTGAGAGCTGGTCTTTTGGTTGTTTACAGGAGAAAAGAATCCATCAAAAAATGTTCTGTTTGGATAACGGACTCTATATAGATGTAATAGAGAGTTAATGTAATTTATGATGAAGTCTGTCAAATCCAGCTTTGCATGTATAGTGAGTATTACTAAAGATGCATATTTCTGATCTTCCAGAAAAAAAGTGACAGGGTTTTGCCTTGGAGAACAGTCAGGACAGTTGCTGGGTTTTATATTACTTAACAAAATTATTTCAGTTCTAGAAATGACAGTCTCTGAACTATAATTCTAGATGGAACAAAAAAGTGACAGTCAAAAAGAGTGATCATTTGTAGCAGAAAAATTGCTGTTGTGTAGATAGCACCATTTGCCATGGAAAGGTTTTGCTCTGCACTAATTTTATCTTGTCAGTGAGTTTTGGCAGTAATGTGGTTGGGGAAAGAAATCCAGTCTATACAGTAATGAATGGTATTAAATGAATGGCTAGTGTTCCTGGCACACTGCAAACTCACTGAGCAGGAAAGGAAAATGAGGGGAGAATGGCTTTTACTCATAAAACCAGAAACTAGATAACCAAATCCCAAAGATCCCTCTTGATCTTTCTGCTTATGGTCTGACTTCTGACAAGAACTAGTTTGTAAGGACAGATTTGACAGTGGGCTACCGGTGGTAGTGGAGTCTGGTTCTTCATCTTGCAGAAAAAGGGACCAAATAAAGACCCTAAATTTTAGCATGGTAATGAAATCTTTTGAAAGTCTGAATGCTAATTTGGGTGCCTCAGTTGTTAATCTTTGAGTATGTGATTGCAGGACTCGGGTTTCCTGAAGAAGACTCAAAAGGTTTGGCAAATGTGGTGAGTTGTTTGCAAGAAGTGTACGCTTGTGGTCAGCAAACTTGAAAGTCTTGAGGTGCACAGGGAGAGTGGTCACAGAGTGAATCCTTTAGAGTGCTCCTTTGTACCACTGTTCTCACCAGGAAAGGCAAGTGTAGAACAGCCTTAGGAAGTAAGTTGCTTTTTTATGGGCTTCATGGAAGGGAGAGTGGAGGTGTGGTGACAGGGAGCTGCTAGTGTTCATGCTGTACTTCTTTGGTTGATAAAAGAATGTAACATCTGCAGTGAAACACTTTTAATTTATAGATTTTTTTACTTTGTTCCCTCCTCCCCTTTATTTTTACATTACAATGCATTGCATTGCCCTGGCCCCCAAGCAGTTCCTCAGGCTTTTTTATGAAGAAAAAAACATTCAGTGGAATATAAAAAGGAGTTTCTTACATTGAAGAAAAAGGCGTGCTGAGGTATGCTTGCTGCCAGACTGATGTTACAAGAAAGCGATCCTTTCCAGGAGAGTAAAGAGTGACTGAGGTGTCTTTATTGCAAGGAATGGTATGTAATAGTAAAATATTCAGTAGAGTTTATATTGCTGCTACCATAACTGAGATATCATATTTAAATAAAATAGCAATGCTTTTATGAGTGCACACTGTGATATGAGTTATCAGCTAGAAAGAAGGGTTTAACTGGATTTTATTTCTTCTGAAGGATAAAACCTGTCAGACTGTGTAGTGATAGCTGCAAGGGTATTCCAGGTAGCTGATCACTGGAGAGTAAGATGGAGTGGCTGTGGGTGTAGAGATGTTGTGCTGCAGCTCCCCTAGTGATACACAATGTGTCTCCTAGTAATTCTGCTTTGGAGGGCAAGCCATCAGAACTTCATGCTGAGAATGACTCATGTTCATCTCAGAAGCCTGGAAAGAGTCAAGGTATACACATGCCTCTTGCCATGAAGGCAAGGCCATGGTGCATGTCAGGGTGGACTTGAACACAGTCAGTGTGGAAGCTTGTGCTGAAAATCTCTTACTGGTATCCCACTTGTGTAGTATAAAAATGTCCATGTGTGCTTTTTTGTTCCTCTTTTTTTTTTATATGTAAGTAAATTCCAAATTAGAAACATAGTGAGATTTGATCTTTGACTTCATGGCTTTGACCACTGGCATTATCAACCTGTGTTAAAGATTTCTGTAACTTTCTGTTAGTGTTTCCAGTGCAACCTCTTCTAGTTCACCTTCTATTTTTTTATGACTGTATTTAAGATAAGTTGTTTTAATTAACACATGGTCTTCTAATGTGCCACAAAACTGGTCCCTAGACAGTCAGTGGAGAAATCATTAATATTAAGGTAAGTGGTGATGTGCATGTCTTGATGAACCTTAATGGTAGCACTTTCAGTTATCCTTTCACTAATAGATAAAAGCTGCAGATAATGAATCTGCCTTCAGGAAAAGCTGAGACAAAACAGACTGAAAAAAAGCCAGTTGTCTTAATTACGGTAATTATGCTAATTTAGCCTTTAAATAATAAGAGACTTGCACTTTATATATTAAATATTTCAGTTAACTATGGGCATTAAGGAAAATGAGACATCTCAGAGACATTCAATCCAGCATTGCATGTAAGAAATGTTAAAAAGCTCTCTGTGAAAAACAGCAGTATGAGAAAAAGAAACATTATATCTTCTTCTCTCACAAAAATGCAGTGTCTTAACCAGGGGGAGAAGAATCACATCTTCACTTAAAGCACTGAAGCCCATCTATTTAGAGTAGCTGAGGACCTGACCCATAAGTCTACTGGAAACTATTATCTTTCAGTGATTCCACCTCCTGAACCAGTTGTCTTAGCTGCTATCCTGTTAAGTGGTGTGAATCTGAGACTTATTGTACTAAATCTTGCTGGCAGGATTAGGGCAACCTCAAGGCTATTTCCTTTAAAATCAATCTGTGAACAGACCTTTCTTTGCAGTCAAATGTCAAGACTTTATGAATTCAGAAAGAAGAAACTCGCAATCCTGTGCGACTCCATATACCGAGATGTACCCAAGTATCCTGGAAATTTTTGGGTTTTCTGCTCAGCTAGTTTTCCATGCTTTCCTAAACTTTGTTCTCAAACCAAGCAAAAGAATTTTCACATTTATGTTTCTCGTCTGCACAAAACATTCTGAATCTTTAAGTGTAATGTATAAATGCATTGGATACTTGACAGATTAAACATAGCAGATCCCATACAGAAATCTTTGTTTTCTTAGTGAAAACTCAGCCTTATTATGTAGTTATAAAATAGACCTAGGTGACGTGTAAACATGGTGCTTAAACATGTGGTTTAGTAGTGGACTTGTGCTGGGTTAATGGTAGAACTTGATGATCTTAAGGGTCTTTTCCAATATAAATGATTCTATGATAGGTTATAATGCCCTAGAGAAGTGTAGCTATAATCTCCTCAAAACAAAAGCAGTTATTTGTTTATGCAATGATTAGTTTCATAGAGTGAGAATGATTGCTTTTATTCTACTCACTGAATGCATCGTTCTTTACTCATAGGTTATTGGGGTTTTTTTAATGTGTTTTTTGATTGTTTGGGTTTTTTTTAAGTTTACTTCCTTTTTTACCTAGACAGACAACTGTCTTCCAAGCATCAACCTCATATACTTTCCGCACATGATATTAAAAGATGGTTGTTGTTAGTATATTATTGCTCAAGATCACAGTAAGTAGGTAGTGCCTTGGCTCGTACATATACAGAAGTGAGTGGCTATAAAGAATCGTATGGCTATTGAAAGGTGAAAACCAATTACCTGTGTCCCAGCTAAGAGGTTCCTGACAGAAGTTACATCAGTTACTTTGAGGTTTGAAAGACTGTAGCTTTTATAAGGTTTAAAGTAAGTAAAGTAAGTAAAAAGGATGAAATGGAACTTGCTGGGAAAGACCCTGATTCATACATCTTTTATTCCCAGTCTAACTATGTGGCCTACTGCACCACCACTTTGGTTGTGTATCTCAGAATCATTTGGTGTTATCCTCTCAACATTCCTGTACAATGCAGTCTGATTTTGAAAGTGATGAACTAAGAAAGTATGTGATGTGAACGACCAAAGTCACAAAATAAATCTGGGTTTAAGCCAGCAATTTATCTGAGATCCTGCTCCACCAGGAGGACATGCCGTGCAGGACATGTCCTGTACCTGTAGTGCCATTGGCATCCACACTTCCAGTTAGGCTGGGTCATCTCTTCAGTGAAAAGGCAGCCTGAGACCTGCACTGCCTTTTCAGTGTCTTCCCTGGGAATGTATTTTCTTTATATTGCTCTTCTTTGAAGACAGGTTGGTTTGGGTCAGGCTCTTTCCATAGTTTAGACAGGAGCTATTACATGCTGCAGTTAAGGCAGACATAGCCAGCCACCTCTGAACTAGCCAGGTCCAGCACTCTTAGCTATGTAGCCACAGCACCATGGAATACCATGCAGCTGGGGACTGCTTTCAAATGCACCACTAATAGTGCCTCTGTTAACTCAGACTCACCCAAATGAGCTGCAGTTACTGTAGGATGTATGCCCTCACAAATAATTTTTAGGGAGGGAGCCAAAATTCCACCAAATGAGGCTCAGCTGCATGATCAGCTGAGCAGGAAGGCAGTGAGGCAGGTTTGTGCAGTCACTGAGCAGCTGCACAGTTGTGATGGTAGCAGAGGATGTCATCAATTTAATTCTCTGCCCATATTACAACATTCAGCTACCGCACAAAGGCCAATGTTACTTTACATCTTTTTTGCACTGCTGCCTCATTCCCTAGCATGTTGTTCACTGGGCAAACCATGCAGTTCCCATCAGAGGGATTCTCCATCCCAGTCAGCTGCTACCTATCTTAGTCTGCAATCTGTGCTATAAAGCAGGCCCATTTTCCAGGCAGTGTTTACTGAAAACACAGGAGCGTGCCTGGCTCCCTTGGTCATTCCTCCTTCCCTCCCACTCCGTGGCAGGCAGCGTGGCTATGGAGGTCAGGCTACAGGACTCTCCTTTGAGAGAGCATGGAGTGAAATCAGCAGCCCGTAAGACCATTAACCCTGACAGGTTTACAGTTGCTTCCTCTGAGGTTCAGAGAGTTCATTATGCTTACAGCCAAAGTGGTTGACAGTAAAGCAAACGGTAAGATGATTGAAATCTTCATTAGAGAGAAAACTAGTGCACTAAAGAAAAGAATTGGGGTAGGAGAACCCAGTGTAAGATCAAGGCTTTCAGCAAGATCACTAATTTAAAATGAAAATTCAAAAAAAGCACGTAAGAGATAATGAAAAGGGTCAAAACCAAATAATAAGGGATAATTATGAGGTTGATGTTGCACACATATGGCACTGGAGAGCTGAAAAGAAGAAACTGGATCTTGCTGTAGTGCTTAGTCCTAGGAAATGCTCAAATCTTCCATGAAAAAGCACATTTGAAATGGTAAATTTCTTGTATTTGCTGCTGTAGATTAATTATGGCTAAGACGCAGACACTCTGTAGTTAAACTCCTATTTCTGTAGGGATGCACTGAGTTTTGGGAAGTAGAAACCATCTGGTGCTGCTTTCAGCAGCATTTTTGTTCTGATTTCCTGACAGCTGGGATTGTGGCAAGATAATTAGGTACTTTGCTTGAATAAAATATTTCTAGATTCCTTTGTAGCTTGTTCTGAACTAATCTCCCCGTTTCTATCCATCCTGACAGGTGAGCTGTCTTATTCTACAGATGAGAAGAGCTATATTTGTTGTCTTTTCCTTTCTGCATGACGAGACCATCAACTGAACTGCCCTATCCCAAATGGCACCCATCAATATCATATATCACACTGTATTTGGCCACTTTTTTTTTTTTTACACTTGGGATTTAGAAGGAGTATAAAGGAAGTGGGCTGTATGATTATTTTTTTCTTGCTAACAGCTCCTTTTTTTGTCTGGTGTTGTCACTAAAGCTCCACATGCTGTTGAAACGGTATTGTAATGGGTCTGCATGCAGCTTGTAAAATGTAGGGTGATCGTTTGTTTTAGAGAGAGGCTTTTAGGGGCCTACCCTACTCTTGTTAAAGTCTGTGGGCATCCCTGCTTCTCAGTGAAAGTGAGATAAGATTTCAGGTCGTACCTTTTATTCTACATGATTTCCTGTGTCTTCAGAAACGTCAGTAATCTCCACTCAAGACTAGAGGTCATGAAAACTTCTTAAATTTTTAGTCAAATAAGACAAATACACCTCTGTTCCCTCTAGTTATAGATTTATTCAGTAGTCAACAGGACTTTAAAGTTCACAACCTCATTCTTAGTTTCTTTAAATGTTTAACATAGAGGTCAGGAGTGGTGATCGCCAGTGGAGATGAACAGCCCCAAGACGGGTCATCTCTCAGCCAGAATGGCTGGGAGCCAGCCACTCCATAGTCCCACATGAATGCCAAGGCTGTTTTCTTGTACAGACTTGTGTAATGTCTGGTGTTTCAATATCCTTGAGCACCAGCAGGATACTTTTGCATGTAGTAGTGTTTTTGTATTTTCTGTCCAATATTTCTGGTAACAAACGAGGAGGTGACATGTTTCCTGCTTGGTGTTTTGTTTTCTTGTCAGCCGTTTAGCACAAGGAAGAGTACTTGTTCAGAAAAAAACCAACAACCTTAAAAAGTGTTCAGCTGTGGCCTGTCACAATTTTGTCTGTGTTGTGTTTCTTGTCTTTCAGCTCTCAGTTGCCCCAGTTAGGCAGCATTACAGATTTTAGACATTTCTCTGGCAACAAGAACAAGAAAACCCATGCCCTTCTGCATGACTAAAGGAAAAATCTGATAATCTGCTTTGATTTGCAATAGATGTTAACAAAAGGCTTAGGGGAGTGTGAAAGCCACAGTGATAGTTGGTATGAAACTCCAGAATATGGGTTCTTTTAGTTGAGAGAAGCTAAAATAATTAAATATTGATGAAACTTTATATCAGATGAACTAGGAGGCCTGGTTTTATGCACTGAACTATTAAAAAAGAGACATTTAGAAGCAATATTGAGAAAAATTATAATTTAAAAATCTAATTACCTACAAAACAAGATCACCGATCTGGAAATAATCTGGTTGGCAAATGCTTTCCAGTTTAAGTACGAGAGGTTTATTCCATGAATTAATTTTTATGTATTGGAAACTTCAGCAATATAGCTGAACAGTTTGTTCCTTTCTTGTCAGGAGTTATGATAATAAATGCCAAGAGCTTGAATGTGTAGGTTTTTATCCTCCCTAAAGGGTCTTTCATAATTAAGAACTTCTGGCAACTCTTCTTTCCTTTCTGTTCGAAGTATATTTAGAAAAATGAAATGGTAACATTTCATTTAAAGAACAAAATGTCTAGAATTCACTCCTATTACTAAAATGATAGGATCTTGAGCAGGATATTGGGATAAAACTCATTTATCATTCCTGTCAACCTTGATAATGTTTGCTTCTCCTGCTAGTCTCTTCTATTTCTTCTTTCTGTTTTACAGCATAATGAACTCAAAGAGTCATAACCATAACTTACTTTAGCTAGAAGAAACTTACAACCAGGAAAAGCAATCTGCAAACTGCCCCACACCTCTGAAAATCAATTCACTGATTAAATGGTCTGGTATTTGATATATTGATTTGGCACAGTTTAACATTTGCCCATAATATCTGTGGAAGTCTTGGAAATGAAAACATATACAAGTTTTACCTTTTGTATCCAATTTAGTATTTCTGAAATATGAAAAAAAGTAATTTGTGGTTTGGCATTCTGTTGCATTCAAATTCAGGGGTATGTATGGTCTTTTCAGAAGTTTATTTAATTGTTACAAAACTTCTTCTTCAAAATGAAATCATAAGTTCTTTCCTGGGAAAGGAGGTTATCTTCTACTTAACTCACGGTGTTTCTCATTCAAGTGGAGCATGAATCATAGGGTCTGCCCTTGCTGTAAGATGAATGCAGCAAAATTCTGACAGAAATGGAAAACAATTTTTGAAATGGTTTGAAGTTTTATGAGGTATTGGAAACATTAATTATTTTGTTAGTGTTTGCTCATTAGAGATCACTACATGTTCTGAAACTTTTCTGACCCACTAAGGTCTGTAGAACATGGTGAGTCCATGGAGGAGGTGCTCGCACACACAGCTGGCCGCTTGCTCAGTGCAGCCCTAGACAAGGTGCAATAGCAAGCTCTGTGTGGGGCTGAGCTCTGTGCCTGTGTGGAATCTTGTTAGGCCCTGCTTCTGTGCCCCCTCCACTTAGTAACAACTTCTCCTAGATCACAAGGGGAAGAGATGTATTCTCCGAAATCGCTTCTTCACTCAGTGTCATGCATTAGGGTCAGGGCAGCCCTTTAGACCAGTAACAGCTGCTCTCTGTTAAGCCCCCTTTCCTCTCCACAGGGGAAGAGAAAGGGAGTAAGGGAAAGAGACTTAATGATTAGAAAAGGAAACTAGAACAGCTTTAATTACAATTAAAAAAATAATAATAAAAATGGAATATGTACAAATATATATAAAACCAGTATCAAAACCAACCCCCTGATGGTAACTACATCACCATCACTGATGCTGTAGAGCAGGCACCAGGGGAGTCCCAGACCGGGCCCTGCAGCAGATGGGAGCTGTGTTCAGGAGCTGGATTCTGGTACTGGGTTCAGGAATACACACAGACTGGGATCGAGGGCAGAATGGACAGAGTCCTCCTTGGATGCTCCAAGGAAGGAACTGAAAGACAACCTGAGCCAAGCCAAGCAAAGCTGGCAAAGTGGTCCAAGAGGTGAGAAGAGCCAGGGAACCCCTAGAGAGGCCCTCCAGATCCTTCTGCTTTATACTGAATATGACATATATGGGATGGAATATCTTGTTGGTCAGTCTGGGGTCACTTGCCCTGTCTGCTCCTCCCTGCAGGTGCCGCCTTTCACTTTCCTGCACCCCCCAATGTGGTGCACAAGATCCAGCAGTGGCCTTGGTCTGCACACCAGTCCTTGGTAGTAACTCTAAACACGGGGTGTTATCACTGTCAGCAGCAGACACTGGCTGGGAAAACAGGCTGCTGACTTCAGACAGTGCAGTGAGTTAGAAGAACTGAGCTGAAAACTAAAATCACTGAACAGAATTAGTTCTGTTCTCACCTAAACCAGGACACTTCTCAACACTTCCAGGTGGGTTTGCAGCCAGATCAGGACAGGGAGGTGTGATAGAAGCCCATTCTTACCTGGTTCTCTTCTTTCTTACCTGCAGTCTGCTTTTTACTGCTGATCCTGATACTCCTGATACTGTGATATCACAGGTGGACACCAAAAATTTGCTTCATCGTCCTTTAATGTTCTGTCTGTTCTGTCCCCACCTTTGCCTATAACGTGGTATTGACACAGAGCAACATGAAGTTCTGCATCAGGACATCCTTTGGAGTTGGAGAGATCTGCACACTGGAAGGGGAGCCATGGGAGGCTGATGACCTGGCCTCAGTGCTTACAACAGCACATGCTGGCACTGCTCCATCTCTTCTGTAATCTTGCATATAGCTTTCCAGCGATCCTTTGCACATTAGGGCCTGATTTCAGATGTACATCCCTAAAAGGGAGGAATGACGGACAAGAAGGATGTCCCCACAGAAGGCAGTCAGGTGTCATAGTGATGATAAGAACACAGATAGATGACACCAGGTGTTAGCATCACAACAGTAAAACTTGAGACAGCCTGAAATTTCTCCTGCCCGGTGGGATGGGCAGGAGAATTAAAAAAGAAGAAAACTTGTGGGTTGAGATAAGAACAGTTTAATAACTAAATTAAAATATAACACAATAAACAATGAAAATATAATAATTATAATGAAAAGGTATAGAACAAAAAGAGAGAGAAAAATAAAACCTACAAAAAGGATAAGTGATGCACAATGCAATTGCTCACCCCCCGATGACAGATACCCTTTAGCTAGTTCATGTCGATGCTTCTGGCCATGCTCCCTCCCAGCTTCTCGTGCTCCTGCACACCAGTAAAACACAAGAAGTTGGAAAGTCCTTGATTCCCTAGCAACAACTAAAACCATCAGCATATTATCAGCATTCATCTCACACTGAATCCAAAACACGACACTATTCGAGCTACTAACAAGCAAGCTACTAAGAAGAAAAGAAAATTATCTCCATCCCAGTGATATCAGCTGATGTTATATCACCTGATGAGCTGTCGCTGCTCGCCTGCCTTCATGCTGGACATGTGTTCGAGCCATACCTTTAAAGAAATGAAGGGAAAACCCTGTACCAAATCCTGTTCAGGGGCATATAGTATCCTGAACGCTGCCACCAGCCCTTGCCAGTATTCAGGACAGTCCTTACCAAATGAGAGTCTCTGGTCCTTGAACGGGATATAATCAGGAGATAAACTGAATTCTACCAACTTCTGTCTATTGTGCACGTAGGCTGCTTTGCAGCAACGTTTCGGATCAGTGTGGTGGGCTGGCCCTGGCTGGACACCAGGTGCCCACCAAAGCTGCTCTGTTACTCCCCTCCTCAGATGGGCAGGGGAGAGAAAACACAACAAAAGGCTCATGGGTAAAGAAAAGGGTGGGGGGTGAGCACTCACCAATTACTGTCACAGGCAAAACATATTCAACTTAGGGAAATTAATTTAATTTATTACTGATTAAATCAGAGTAGGGTAATGAGAAATAAAACCGAATCTTAAGAACACCTTCCCCCCACCCCTCCCTTCTTCCCGGACTCAGCTTCACTCCCAATTTCTGTATGTCCTCACCCTGCATGTCACAGGGGGATGGGGAATGGAGGTTGTGGTCAGTCTATGACATATTGTCTCTGCTACTCCCTCCTCACACTCTTCCTCTGCCACCTCTCATAGGAGACAGTTCTCCATTAACTTCTCCAATGACAACCCTTCCCATGGGCTGTAGTTCTTCATGAACTGCATGAATCTATTCTATAGGGTGTAGTGCTTCAGGAATAGACTGCTTTGGGTTTTGTTTGGTTGGCTGTGGTCTTGGTTTGATTAGTTGGGGGTTTGTTGTTTGTTTGATTTTCTTTTACTCCTGGAAAAAAGTAGGTGGACTAGTAAAAGTTTGGAGTTGGTGGGGCTGAGATGTCTCAGGAAGGACTTTGGCAGTGAAGGGCTCCAGAAGTGTATGTAAAACTGGTGAGGCAGACAACACAACACACAACCATTTCAGCTACTCTGCTCCAGTGATGCCAGATGCACTTGTCCCATGAGCTTGCCTACAATGCCTCCCCCTGAAATATCGCTTGCTGTTGTGCACTTCTACTATATCTGCAGCCAGCCCATGGCACTTCTCTGCTTGTTAAACCCAGTGAACTTGATCCCAAAATGAAGCTTTGTATCAGTGCCAGGGTGCGTGAGCTCTGCTGACCACATACAGGTGACCAAGCCGATGGAGATGGGAGAGAATACATGGTACACCATGTAAAATAGCCTGTTCTGGGGGTCACTTTTCACATCTACTTCTTCTGCAGTACAGGCTTTCAAATATTCTCCCCTGTGCCCCATAAATTCCTGCAGGCTCTGGGGAGGGCAGAGCTAAGGCCATAGGGTGGCACACAGCACACACTTGTCCAATTCGTGATTTCCCTGTGTTTGTTGTATTCCTTTGTCTCTATAGTTTCAGTGTCAGAGCCTGAGGTACAGGCCCATTTGATGTCTGGGAAACATGTAAGATGCTGTCAGGCAACCATCATTTTGGGCAGATGCTCTGGGTACAAGTTCAGGAGATAAATTCCCTCTTCTGAGAACTGTCTGTTCTCATTTCAAGATCAACAGCACCATCTAGTGACCCTAAATCAGCTGCCTACATACGTGGCTGCCTTCTCTCCCACATCATATACATTCCTCCAGGTCTCTCAGGTGAGCTTTGTCTGTCTGTGCCTATCTACACTTCTCCTTGCTTACTAGAAAGTCTTGCATGGTGGAGACTGAGGACACTCAGCCACAGACCCCAGAACTGGGATAGGATCATCCAAATTAACTTGCAGGCCAATAAATATCACTGAGCTGTGTGCCAGACCCTATTTGTCTGAGTGAGAATGTTTTTTTGCTTTCCTGGGGACCTTTCACAGCTTCCACATTTGAAAGAAATCTGTTCTGAGAAAGAAAATAATCCTCCCTTGTCTTTCCCTTCATTCTCTGCTGTGTCTGCTCTTGCTTACATGCTGTATAAGCACCTCAAGCACACCAGTGAAGGTCATGTTTTGTCCCTGGGATCCCACTGGCATAAACAGCTGATAATACAGATGTCGAGAGAGTCAAGAGCATGGCAAACATTATTTCTGGTCTCTCAACTTAGAGCAACAGACACATCTCCAGCACACAATGAGCTCTTCTGGTCCTCTTCCCATCACACCTCCCTGAAAAAAAATACTACACAAAAGTAAAAATCTGCAGTATCCGCACACAAACCTGGAGAGGCCAATGTTTCGTTGTCCCAGCTCCTGCACTGCTGCATTTCACCCTCTCCACAACAGTCTCCAGGGCTCCCATGCTGGACAGAAAGACAGAAGGATGTCATGTTGACGGCAACATCATTGTATGCCTCTTTTTTCCCCAGCTAGGACAATGTGCAAATTTCAGTCCTCTCTACTTCACTGCTGCGTTCTTGCAGTTCCTTGGCTCTTCACCAGGGCACCTTGCAGGCTGAGGATGCTGCAGGGAAGGAAAAACGTGGACCCCAAGTTTTCAACCGCTCACGGTAAGGAATTTTGATGCATCAAGCACCTCCTCCAACATCAAGATATGGCCAGGAATACCGTATTATGTGAGATACATGTGGTGAGTGCTTATATTTCTATTTGCTCATTCGGCTAAAACAGAGACATGCTCCCAGCTTGTGCTAGAGGGCACTCCTTGAGAGTTTTTTTTATATAGAGATCCTTATATATTTATACAGTTCTGAAGGATTTTGGACAAAAGATATTTACTGAACCAAGGAACGTTTATCACATTTTCAAGCTACAGTTGTGAAAATTTTACAGGTGAAACAATAGGCTCTAGGCTGATCTCTGATCACAAAAGTCACTTTAGAGATGCAATACACAGCTCTATGATCTGTCTGAAGCACTGCAGAGGTCAAAAAATCAGACTGAATGTTAGGAATCACTGGGAGAGAAACAGAAAATATCATTAGGTCCATGTATGAGTGCAGGGTACAACCACATCTTGACTACTACAGGTAGCAATAGTCCTGTCATGAGGGAAAAAAAAAAAAAGGAAAAGACAAAATAAAGGGTTATTCAATAACAAGAAGCATGGAGAACGAGAAAAAACTGTCTGCTGTCTCCTAATACAAGAAATAGGGGGCATAAAATGAAACTTGTAGGTGGCAGATTAAATAAAAGAGAAAAAATAAGGAGGCAGCAGATTCTCACCCAGCACGTAGAACAGCTGTGGAAGGTGCTGAAGACAACAGAACTTTACATCCATTGGACACTCTCACGGGAAGTGAAAAAAATCAGTCGAGGGAGAGCAGACAAAAGCCACGTTCTCTGTCTCAATTGATCCTTGACCTGCTTGGGAAGGTATTCCGGGGAAAACGTCACTGTTACCTTAAGCTGTTCTCAGACATTTCTCGCAGTCACTGTTGGCAGGCAGACATTGGACTGGCTGAGCATTTCATCTGATCCAAGGGAGGAGGTGAGGGGGTCCTCAACCCAGGTGTTCCAAGCAGACCTGCAACTTCAAGAGCCCTCGACCCAGGCTTGACTCCAGCCCAGTAAACACCGCAGTGCTGGTTACAGGACTCAGCTCCAGATTCAAGTTCAGTTTTGAGGCTGATCACACACTGCAGTGGGGTTTCAGGTCTAGCAGCAGAGGCTTAGGATATTTTGGGATATTTCCACCTAGAACCATCCCTGACAATCCCCACAGTAGAAAGCTGTTCACTAATGGCAGGGCCTTCTCTGTGCTTGTACCATCACCTACATTAGAAACCTACTTCAGATGAAGTCTCTATATTTTACTGCTGGTGGTAATTTGCAGCAGGTGAAGATGAAAAGGTTGCAAAATACTCACATGGCCATCCTGATGCTCACCTCACAGCTTCAGCCTATGGTGGAGAAAACTAATCCCCAGAGTAGTTCCATACAGTCACCCAACTCCCTTGATTCCTGAATGACAAGAAGGAAAACCATGTGGACCTCCTGTTTAATTCTCTGTGTTCCCTGTGCCACTTGGGAACTCTGGTCAGGAGTAGTGCATGTCTGTGCAATTCAGACTTCCAAAAAGCAGGTGATGGGTTTACCAGTGGTTAGGGTCCTATGGGATGTCAGTTCTTAAAAGAATGTAGAGCTTCCTTTACAAGAAAGAGGATTTCAGCTCCCTCAAGAAAAGAGAGATGAATTTTCAATACTATTTCAATTCCATCTAAAATTTGGAAGCCTGAGTGCTGACAAAGAACTCAAGAGTTCCCCTCTGCCTTGTACTACACTTTCCAGGCTTTGCTGTCTATCTGCAAATCTCTAACAAGTGGCTGTGGAAGTCTTTGCCTCTTTGCCAACATCTTTGCTTTGTTTTGTCAAGTAAAAATGTTAACTGGTCTGTCACAACCAGATGTACTGCACACATCTCAGCAGCTTCCCGCTGCTGCCAGGTTGGGCCCAGCAGTTTCCTTTGCCTTCAATGTGGTGCTTTTTAACATTTAATTACAAAGCATCACTTGTTGGTCACTTCTGTTGTCATCTGTCATTTCTGTCATCTCAGCAAGAGCCCAGAATTCCTCCAGCTTCTTCACCAGAGGGGTTTCAAGGTGAGAAGGTTTGTCCCAGGAAGAGCTTTAATAGCTAGCTGTTGACAGATCGATTAGCACTTGAGATTCACAAAGTTAGTGTCACCTATGTGCTGTCACTCTCTTGCAGGATGGTTCATCACTCTTGCATGTTCCTTTCTAGCAAACACATGTGGCATGTGGCAGGGACACCTCCTGTGTGCCTGGGCATCCCTCAGAGCAAGTGGCACGTAGCTATGCTGGAGCTGAGCAGGAGACCAGGTGGAGCGGCTTCAGAAGGTCCATGAGGTCCACAGTAGCATCCCTCCATGCTCTGTCATGGTCAACATGATGCCCACCAACAGGCTGCATCAGACCCAATCTAAATGGAAGCAGCTGCAATCAGGTGCAAACCTACAATATCTGTGTTAGCCATAAGGGAGAAAAGGTCAGCTGAGGGGGTCTCAGACCTTGTCAGCTGCTGCCAGCATCCAAGGTCCTATGGTACCTCCACTGGACCTCCTAGCACTGTCCCATAACATGCCTGCTCCTCCCTATAGTGCTGTAGAGTCCACAGCTTCTGGTTCACAGAGGCTCCACTGGTTTTGTTTTACAGAACACAGCTTTGTTGTAGACTTGTTTCCAAAACTAATAGATCTTAAAAAAAAAGAAAAAAAGTCACTCCATGCAACTGAAAACAGAGATCAGATTCTCACCTGGTACCAGTGTCATTAGTCAGTGTAAGAGCAACATCCTCCAGGTATGTTAAACCCACTGGAGATAGAGCAAGCATTATTTTGGCTCCGTTGTTTCTTGTTAATACACTGGAAAACATGGATCAGTTCTGCAGCCACATCCATGCAGTGAGGCTCTTTCCTTCGGTGGCATGACGCCAAGAGGAGCCTCACCAGTGAGACAAGCTGCTTCTCTCAGACTCAACTGAAGCCCCACACTCCAGGCATTTATCTCACCAGCAGTAAAGGAAAACAATTTTAATCATGGTTTTGGGCTCTGGTTTGGCCATCAGATAGGCAGAAACCTTTCTTAATAAATACGAAGTCTGGGAGCTCCTGGGGTGCTCACACTAAGTTCACATCAGTGTGTTTATGGGGTGGGGACTCGTGTTTTTTCTGATGCCCCCTTGTAGGAAATGTGAAGCAACAGGGATAAATAGCTGCAAAGTGTTACAGGGGAGTGGGTTTGTCAGAGGGAAGAGGCACAATCCTATTATCTAAGGGGATATTATCGATACTTCTAAACATCTAGAGGGTGGGGTGCAAGAGGATGGGGCCAGACTCTTGTCAGCGATGCCCAGCAAAGAGCAACGGGCACAAACTGGAACCCAGGAGGTTCCATCTGACCAGGAGGAGAAACTTCTCTGCTGTGAGGGTGTCAGAGCCTGGCCCAGGCTGCCCAGAGAGGCAGTGGAGTCTCCTCTGGAGAGATTCCAACCCCCCTGGGCACTGCGATCCTGGGCCCCTGCTCTGGGTGACCCTGCTGGAGCAGGATCTCCAGAGGTCCCTTCCCACCCCTACCTACCGTGCTGGGATGGTGAGCGAGGGCGATGCAGCGGAGATGTCTGTACACCAGAGGGCACTCCGAAATTACAGATGTCGAAGGGAAAAATTTATCAAATTATTGGGGCTGGGAAAAGATCTGGGAGGGCAGGAGGAGTGGGGATTTCACCTGTAAACAAAGAATTTTTAACCTTTATGCCACCACGTGAGGGTCATTTTAAAAGATGGAGCCCTCCATTAGAGAAACAGAGTACTTTGCTAACAAAACATTTTTGAGGGCTGAAATCAGCATCAGTCCTTGAGAGTGTTTAAGTCTGGGCTTGCTTTAGCTTTAATTTCTGAAGGTATAACTTAGCAGCAACTTCACTGGAATCAGACTTATTTAATCAACATTAATCCTGGCCTTTTGTCTGTCTTAAGCTGTTATGGATGAGTTCTCTTTGAAAAAACGAAACAAAACCAACCAACCAAAAACTCAAACACAACAAACTTCTCAGTGCCATCATCTTCTGGAAAGCTATGGAAATATGGGCACCCAATTCAGGCAGGGAGCACCAGGAGACTCCTTCGGGTAAAGTCCCTGTGCTCTTCAAGCAGCCCTGAAGAAATAAATGCCCACAACTGCAGGGACTGCAGCAGCTGCACCTTCACCGGTGATCTCGTCGTTCGAAGGCAAAAAGCAAACGTGCGTAGGACCACGGGGTTAGCTCTCCAAAGCCCCTGCTTCCAGCCCTGGAAACAGTCCCCTGGGGCACACGGCATTGCCACCCTGGCTCTGCCAGCGGGTTCCTCCTCCGGCGTTAGGAGAACGGGCTCTTTCACCAGTGTCAGCACCTCAGGTGATCTCCTGCTCGTGCTCTGACAAGCTAACGGTGTAATGGCAAACCCCAAAAGGGTGGCGTTTGAGTGACAAACCCCAAAAGGATGAAATCTGCAGGAAAGTGAAGGACTGCCCAGTGGGTTCGGGCGGGCCCTGGAGCAGGTCGAGTCCCGCAGGTTTCCCGGGGAAGGGAATCCTGGAGGTGGAGGGATCTCTAAGTCAGTCCGAGGATCCCAGCTCAATAACAGAGAGACAGATAATAGCATTTGAACACTATCTTCTCCAATTCAATTGTATTGATTTATTGCCTGTCCAATGAAGCCATCAAGTGTACAAAATGGTTAATCTTATATTATTTTTTTCCCGCTGTCTGCTTAGAGGAGTGAAGTTGTAAACACAGACCTATGCAAGGAGGGTGCCAGAGGGTGGGGGGTATTTGACTTTTTTCAAGGCAGATGCCACGGTGTGTCTGTGCAAAGCAAACCCCATTTTAGCACCAGGCGAAGGAAGGACACAAGCCCTTCCCCACTTCAGGCTCCCACTGCAAAGCTCCTCCACCTGAATGGTTTGGACTTGCTGACAAACCTCACTGGTGTCACAGTGCTGGCTGAGGAGCCACCAGGAGCAGACCAGACCCCAGCCCAGCTGGGGAACTGCTGGGCACCCTCCCTCCTAGAGATACAGGGAGCTCAGCAAGGCCCATCTGACCTGTACGACTTACCTAATTCAAACCTTACCCATCTAAGGGAGGGAAACAAATATTCCAGCTCACAGGAGCAGACCTCAAACAATCAGGAGATTGCTGGTGTTGGGAACACACCACTTCAAAATGGAGGGTGGCAGGTCTGGCTGGGGTGAGCAGGTCCCCAGCTCCCATGCTGGATGGCTGGGAGGGAGGGAAAAACATTTATTTTTTAAAAATGTATTTTCTTTCAAAATGTACATTTGCAATTAAAGGCTAAGTATGCTGTATATTTTATTAATGATGTGGGATAGTGAGGCATTTTAAAGCTCTTTTGTTTTGATGATTTTTTGGGGAGGGGAGGAGGGGCAGGAATTGAAATGGAAAGCTTAACGCTTATAATTTCAAAAATTTGGCTTATATTTTAGGTTCTGGTAACATGCAATTACAGGCACTTAGAAAGAATTCCTTTTTTTATCCTATGCCCTGGAGCATAAAATTAAGAGGCCAATTCAGGCTTTGTACTGCTTTCAGAGGCAGTTTGCTTCAGCATAGATCAACATGGAGACTGACTGTCGCCTTTCTATTGAATTAGGTCTATATTTTTGACAAGTATGGCAGCAGTATCATCACTTTAATCACCAACAATCCATTGTGTCTCTTTATGCTAATAAATAAAACATTCTGTGTTAAATATTTCCCAGTAAGCACTTGAAGACCTGCAATCACCACTCCTTCTATATGTTCCCAAGTAAAATAATATAATGGCAATAAAATCAAATGAGGATGTCTCGGAGTTTTATAGACAACTAATAGCAGTTATTGCAAAGTGCACATCAGATACCAATTGAAGGTTACATTTCTCTTTAATATAATATAGCATGCATATTTCACTAACTGTCTCTGTATATCAAATGAATTAAACAATATGATGATATCGGTCAAAAACGGAGTTCTTTAGGAGAGGCCTTTAGGCAGAAGAGCTTTATTGGAGCTGTGTGTTAAGAGTGGAAGCCTCTGGAGCACTGGATGCAAAACATGGGATAACCATCCCACGTTACAGAGAAATTACCAGACAAACCTCCTGCCCTTCCTGGCCAGCCTGTGCCCTCCCTGGCAAGGGCAGGCCCAGCCCTCTCCATGTGTTGGGGCTTTGCTTGAGGGATCGATGGTGGCAAGGGTCTCGCAAACCATCACAGAAATGGCCAGGAGGGACCCCCAGCCCATCACCCCAGCCTCTTTTCTGGAAGAGCACACTGATCTAAGACCAACTCTCAAAGCATAATTGCAAAGCAGAGACGCAGATTTTAGAAGTACAACCAGATCAACAGTGAGCAAATGAAGGCACCCAAACATCCCGTCACGTGTCAGCCAGGGGACTCTGCCAGCAGCTTGGCCAGGGCATGGGCTCCTGCAGCACCCTGCAAGTTCCAGGGACACAAGGCACACCCATGGGGTCCGCTGCCTGCGCTACCCTACCGACTTCCCTGCTCCCACCATTCTGGTTACCATGGGCTCCCCAGATTCTCCTCCCCCTTGCTACTTGGCCATCCCAGGGCTGTGCAAGCCCTGCAGCCACTTCGCTGCTGGAGCATCTCTTGTACCAGCACCGGGACCACACCGCATTGTGGGAGCCCCGTCGTGGCTCCAAAAACACTCCTCATCCTCAATCTCCCTGATTTCCCTGGCTTCATTCCCATGCTTCACTCTGGAGTCCAGGAGCCTTGGAGTCACCCTGAAGAAACCCTCCCTAAACTTCAGATCAGCTTGTCAAGAGATTTTTCCCATCCCCGTTACTAATATACCTAATATATTCAGGGGGCCCCGCCTCAGTCAACATGAATTGTAAACCATTTCTCTAATCCCCTCAACAATACCCTTCCCCAAACCTTTTTTTTTCTATCTTAATTAGATATTCTATCCCTTTGGTTTAAAATAGTATTTAATTTCACTTAATGATTTCAACAAAAAATATTAGGATTCCCCAAACAGACATGTTCCCTCTGAATTCTCTCATTCTTTTTTCAAGGGCTTCAGTTTCATCTTTTTGTTGCTTTGTCAAAACACAGCTAATTGACTGTCCTAAAAGTACAATTTTAGTAATTTCTCTCAATGAAGCATTGCAGCCTCCTCTATTAACACTACCTAATTGGACTTTGAATCCCCAGCCAGCGACTTCACCCATGCTATGGGCCCGGATCACTGCAACAGTAAATATCAGCATCCCAGTTAAATGTAGGTTGGCTCACATTCCCCCAAAATTGGCTTTCTGCTCCTCCGAGTCCAATCTGATGTAATATTACATTAACCACTTTTTTTTTTTTTTCTAGGGGAATTGGAGGAAGGGAGGGAGGAGAAGCTGAAGCGCAGCTCTGCATTTCCTCTCCTCGGTAAAAGTGTGTTTGCTCCCCGGCGCCGGCGAGGAGGGAGCACTGCGGATCCGCAGAGCCTGGCGGGAGCCTTTACAGCCTCCCAGCTGTCACTCCCAAGTTTGTTTCCAGCAGCTCCAACTCCAGAGAGCACACCAGGTAAGGAGATAGCGACGCCAATCCCTGTGGGCCCCCCAGTTCCAGAGGGGTACCTGCCACCCCATCCCTACCCCATCATCCAGAGATGGATCCCCAGACAACTCTGCTGTGGGCAGCAGGAACCATTTCCCATTCTTTCCCTTCCTCCTCCAAGATACACGCTACACGGCACGTGCCTTTTAACCGTCGAAGACCTCGGTGCGTACTGGGGGGCTGGGAAGGTTGACTGGCCACGCCACACCACGTGCAGCAGCAAATCACCCCCAGTATTATCTGCAGCGGCTCTAATTATCTTAGAGCATCTGCTATTAAAACGCAAGCATCGGGCCAAGCTACAAGTAGAAAACAGAAACAGAACTCCTCATTGATGCCTGTAACAGGCACCAAAGGCATATAACTCTGCGTAATTGCTAATTGTTATTACTATTGCAGTTGATGCCAGGATTGCCCAGAGATGCCTCTTGCCTCTCACCTCCCCGTGGGATCTGGGAGGGCTGAATCCCACGCGACCAGCGGCGATTCCCTGGGCAGGGACCCCCCATGGCGTGAGAGGTCAAAGCCACCCCACGAGCCTGCTGACTCCTTTCAGAAAACGCCGGCGCCTGCCGCACCGGCGGCCAGAATTGCAAGGGGCAAAGTTAACTGCAAGTTTAAGTGCGAGATCAAAGCGCAGGAGGATTTACAAGGGCTGGGCCTTTGAAGAGCCGAGCGCCGGACAAAGCGCTCCCCGCCACGCCACGCTCCAGCTTTCAGCTCCGACGGCGAAATCCTCTGGGGCCTAATGAAGCCACTTGACCTCTTGCTACTCCCATTCTCCGATCTGCAAAAGAGGGTATTAACATTTCTGACATCCAGGCAGTCAGGGGGACCTGGATGGGTTTGACGCGTGCGGGCAGGGCCGCCCCAGCCCTGCTCACAGCTTTGCTGGGGGGCCACAAGAGTGTGGCATAAAAAGACTGCGAGAGCCCCCATTATGCAGGGTTTGGAGAGCTCTTTAAGATACACAAGACCATCAAATGTTTGTTTGGTTGGTTTTTTTCCCTTTGCTGCTGCGTATCTTTGCCCGTGGTAGGGATCAGCCACAGCCTAAGCCTGTATTTCTGAAAGGCATTGAATTTTCAGTCGCTCGCACTCGGACGACTCTGCCATCTGCACTGCTCCGGGTGCAAAATCCTCACAAATCCAACCAAGAAAACCCATTTCTACTACATGCTTACAGAGCCCACTTAAAAATCAATCTACAGCCAGCTGAGTCCTTGCTCCTCCACAGCGATTCACCAGGCTGCTTCTCCTTGCCAAACGCCTGACACAGAGGCGGACAGCTCAGGGAAGGGGGGATGACTTTTAGCTCTGGTCCAGTTTGGTCCCGAGGAGACAGGGCTGTGCAGCTCAGCAGAGGGCACTCCAGCCCACCGAGCCTGCCCGCCAAGCGGGGAGCACCCAGCTTAAAAGATGTTGCTCTCAGCTCCTGCCTTATTGCAGGCAAGTGCTCCAGCGATAAATGTTTTCTTGTAAACATGCCATAGATGGAGGTAGGAGCCAACAAAATGGAGATGCCAGAAGCTTTTTGTCTTCGTGATTTAGTTTCTTATTAGAACATGCTACTGGGAAAGAAAAGATATCATTGATAAGACTGACATTAGAGTCAGCCAGTAAAATTAAAACCCCAAGGACTGGCCTGGCCCTTTCCTTGTCAGGCAGGAATACAGATTCTCTGCCAAACTAACACTTTAAGATACTCATAAATGTTAGGGGCAAAAACTTAAAAAAAAAAAAAAAGAAAGAGAAGGATTTTTGTTACCTTCAGTTCTGACAGAACAGCTTCAGATGATGCTTTAAAGGACCTGGCTTTCCAGCTGAGCACTTGCCCTCCTGCCCCAAATGAGGACCCAACCCATGAAGGTGCTGGTGGCTGGGGGCTCAGGGCTGGAAGCATTTTCTGTTCCTACTTTCTTCCGTAAAACTTTGGTCTAAATGACACTAGAGAAATCAAGCCTTGAAGCACCACAGTGAACTTGTGGTTGCATCAAGAGCTTGAAAGTGCATGTGCAGAGGGTTTTTATAGATAAGACCAATTCAAATGCCAGTTCCTCCTGACATCTCCAGGCTGATGGAGTTAGAGCAGGAGATATCACAAACTCTGAGGCCAAAGATGCTGGGAGATTTGTTCCTGCCCAAATATCCATCAACGTCTCAACGCTCAGATAAATTCTCTGATTCAGTCTCACTGGCCTCATTCTCCTCCTTCATTTTTACACAGAGAAAACCTTGTCCAGAAAGCACATTTTTTGCACAACAGCATGAACAACCCATTCTGTGTTCTGTGTCCTTTATCTCAGGGCACAGAAGGTCAAGCTTTTAAATTTGACTGTCTTGTGCCCAACCTTGCTACCAGCAGCACACTCCAGCTTACACCAGCCTGGTGCGGGGAGACCGGCTTTCCACGAGCCCCTGCCTTGCATGATGCCGTTTGGTGTCACCTGGGCTTTCTTGTGTCCCCCTGCAGCAGGTGCCTCAGCCAGCTCCAGTTCAAACAGGGCTCTGCTGTGAGCATGGAAGGCTGCAGGCCAGAGCTCTGCACATCCCATCCAGCTACTGCTTCATCTTCTGAGAGAAAACAAGGAAGCAGAAGGTTGATGAGGGAACACGGACCTGTATGGGCACTGTTCACATATGGATCTGAGCACTGCTCCTTGTGCTCCCACATTTTAGGATGTGTTTATCTTATAAATAAGCCCTTAAAGTAATCTAACAGCAAACAAAATAATCTTACAAATAAGCTCTTTTGTATGTGCTCAACTGTAAGCACGAGGGAGGTGACGGGACTTAAACCCTCCTCCAATTTTGCAGCACCAGCCAGGGTGGCAAGATAGCTTTCTTCATAAATTCTGATTAATAGAGAACAAGTTCCTCCTCTCCCTGCCCCTTTCACAGCCTCTCTAAAACCAGCCACCCAAGCCCACTTTGGCATGTGTGTACCACCTGAGCCCTACACCAGTGTTACATGTCATTAACCAAACATAAACCATATCTTAACAGGAAAAGTTAAATCTCTTTATGCAGTTAAATAAAGATACCTTGTCCAGTCATTAAGAAGTGATTAGCTTATCTAAGAAATAACAGCGCTAGTGCTGTCAGACTGGCACACAAACACTAAAAAGAGCAGGGATCAGATATCACATTAGGGTAATTATAAAGAGAAGAAAAGACAAACAGAAGCAGAAAATAGCCATGTGGACAGTATTTTGCTGGACTTCTTTTCTCTGCACGGAAAAGGCTAAACTCATTCTGCAAAAGAGAAATTTGGGTATTAAAAAATTCCCCTTCTGGTCTTATTCATTTAGTCTGGCATGTAAGAAGGTAGCTCACATGCATGCATCTTCCAGGTGCTGTGAAGTGGTGGCCAGATCCTGATAAGGACCAGGTTTCTTAAACCTAGCTGAAATCCTTAAATCTCTGCACAATTCCAGGTCTTGGGAGTCTTCACAGAAGGCAGCACAGCACAGCCAGTCCCCCACACCTCCTGCTCACACCCTTGCCATGGCCAAGTTCCTCCCTCTGTGCAGTCATAGAAGCTACTGAGCAGTTTTGAAGATTGGGTACAGTCAATTTCTTGCCCATTCTGGTGCGTTTATCAGTCACCTTGCCCAACTCTAAAGTCCAAAGATGCTTAGTTTTCATCAGCAGGAAGCTAGGCACCCTTTCTCCAATTTCTACCCTCTTTGCACTCCTAGAAATAAGGTTTACCCCACCAGATGAAGGGGTTCTACCTGCATGTCTCCCTTCCCGCTGCACTCAGTGGCTTCCAGTGCACAAACTGAGAACAGTTGCTGCAGCAACCACACCATCCTTGTGCCCTGTAAGGCAAGATTTGCAGGCCACCTATCCTGACACCTTATGCTTTTCCCTCCCACGTTATATCTGGAGAAAACCCTCAGCTTTGAAGATCACGAGACAAAAATCCAAGGTACCAAGCCAGAAGCTGCCCAAGAGGAAAAAGTTGCAGCAGAAAGCACCCAAGCTGTCAGGTCCTCACTGCAGAGAGGAGTTTGCTCCTACCAGGGCTGATAGCTGTGGCTGCTCTCCCTGCTCTCAGGTTTGTAAACCACCCGAGCCTTTTCTCACTCAAAGCACAAAGAAGTGATGCTTGTCCTTAAGGTGCCAAAGACAGGTTCAAGTTGCTTTTATGCTCCAATCACAACAGAAATTTGACTGTTTTCTGAAGGATGCACTAAACACGTGTGACCTTACAGAGCCAGGACCTTCATCTGGTGAATATGGGAAGTCCTTGTGTGGTGCCCACCTGACCTGCAGACCCAGTCAGCTCTTTTTGGGCTGCAGGCATTGAGCATCCAGTGGATCCCAATCCAGGGGTCACTCTACCACACATGAATGCTGCTGTGATTGTGGCTGAACACCTGCTGCTGGGGCAGCACTCAACCAGAGTGAGTTCTCTCCAAAACTCTTGGCACTTGAGAGACTTTGGAGGCTGAAAGCTGGGTGACTAGCAGCATGAGGAACCTTCAGAATTAAGTGGGGGTTGTGAGGGTCTGAATTCTGAATTTAGGCTTAAAACATCCGTTTGGCAGGAGCAGCCAAGATGCAGATGTGGCTGCAGGCAGGGACCTGCCCACCTTGCTCCAAGACCCAGCTAAGCACAGAGCTGTGCTTCCCTACAGCTACGGCCAGAGACAACCCCCTGGTTCTGCAAGGGATGCGATGGTGCTGAAGAGATACCCACGCTCTTGTCCCACAGGTCGGGACATCACCCACAACAAAGTTTTCAGCAAAACTGAAGTGCTGACCCAATAAGCAGAGATCAGGACCTGTGCCTGAACGACTGGTACAACCAGAAATATCTGGTCACTGTTGGGGGAGAAGGGAGGTGTGCTTCCATTTTTAACACTTGTGGCCTTTTTTAGAGCTTTTATTTGGCAAAGCCTAATGTGAATAATGATGGTAGGTCCCACTTTCCTTGAGGTAATGCCAATTCTAATGCTTTTTTTTTTTTACCTAACTATAGTAATATTGAGGAACAAGTAGTAAGTGATAGATACTTTAATGTAATATGAGTCAATATGTATTTATATGTGCGTTATGATTTAATCAATATTGCTACATTAGCAAGAATAAATATGGTATTTCCTTTTCTGGCCTTGGAAACAACAAATAAGGAAAGTCACATTATGAAGTTTAGGAATGAATAAAATCTTTGCATTTCTCAGACAATTCAGTAAATCTCTGACATTCATTTGTTCTCCAGAGCAGAGCAAATACCTCCCTGGGCAGGGCACTGGGCAGGTGACACCTGGAGGACACTCTGCTTGGGACTCTGGTTCATATTTTTAGCAGATAGTTCCTAAGAGGACTTTCAAAAAAGGAAACGGGCTCCAGGACAGAGCGTACATCCACTTCAGCATCCTGCACCTCAAGATGAAGGGCTTTGCACCCTGAGCAAGGAAAGGTTTTACCACTGAAGAACCAGAGGAGTTCACAGCTCGCATTACCCCCATGCTTCTCCAGCCAGCACCTTCCCAAGCTGCACATAGCCCAACACCCTCACAAAGGGAGTGGCAAATTGCTCCTGATTCAGTACAGCTCAACCCATTCACTGCTGCAGAAGGTCTCGGTTGTGACAGGCACGAGACAACCATTTTGACCACAGACAGAAGGTTCTCCACCAATTATTTTTTCTGGGGTACTGGCCTCAGCCAATACAGCAAAGGAGCCCAGCCCCACCAGCAAGCCATTCATTCTACACGTCCTGCATATTCATCCTACAGTGGCAGGCCTTTGGCTGGAGCAAACCTGCTGAGAAAGCTCATTCCCATTTCCCCTCTGCACTTGCTGCTCCCGAGTCAGAGTCATGCTCCCGGCTGCTCCCTGGGGACATGCCCCTGATGCCCAGTTTTCTTTGCATGGTGCAATGCCATGTCACCTTGCTCCTGGTGGACCCAAGCAGGGAATGAGACACAGCATGTGCCATCTGAATTTAAGCAACTTGATAGGATGCAGGACATGACTAGCTTCTGATATTTGCTTTGAGTATCCCGAAACTGTGCCAGAAGGAGAAGCCCACTCCAATCAGCACTACTGGGAGCCAAATCCAGGCAGAATCTGAGGAAAAAAATAAACATCAAATCCAAGCAAGCAACACACATTTCCGCTAGGATTTACAAGAGCAGTGGCACTTCTGGGTGGAGCAGAGTATTTAGCACTTTTACTCATGATCTACCCTCTGGGATCTAACAAGAGGGTCACAGAGTAACACTGGTCTTAAGAAAGAGAGCTGGGAAGCAGCGTACAGTTCAACCTGCTCTAGTGGCACTGAAAATGGCTTGATTTCCAACTCTTAAAGTTCACGTTTCCAACATCAAATTTAAGGACTTTGTCTTGACTATCCCAGTGAGAGTCCTAGCCAGGCAGACTCCAGGGAATTTAAGACAGAATCTTAATTTACCTCATCTGACTTAAGACAATCAGAGCAGGTCTCAGCAGTGAGGGGTATCCCTCAATGTCACCCGGCACACCGCCTTCCCCTGCCACACCACCCACATGGCTACAGAGAGTCACTTGCTTGAAAACCTCATTACAACACGAGAAGACTTCTACCTGAGATGGACAATTCAGTGCCTTCCCTCATCAACTCTCACCTGACCAGCAGCAACCAGCTCAACTCCATGAGGTCTCATCCATCTTCTGTTCTGGTCAGCTGCAGGCTCAGCCTTAGGCAGAGACTATCTCTGTGCTACACGAGGACAGGCTACAAGGTGAACCTGAGATATCTGTGACTTGAGATACTATCTGATGTGCTCCTCCAGAGGAATTACCCTCTGGAAATTCATCTAGTGCTTATTAATTCCACCTTTGGCTGGAGCCAAGCTGGTTCTGTCTCCATCTTCCACTGTTTGCCTTCTGACCTACTCCAAACATGGACTTTTTTCCTAGAGCTTGGCTAAATGGTTGTACCAGCAATGCTGAAAGCTTCTGCTAGACCTGCCTTGGCCAGCTGTGGACTGTGCCTTGCAGGCAGGAGCCTCCCCACCCCAGTGGCACCAACTGAACTAAATGCAGTGGGCTTCTCCATCACCTCCCATCATTCCAGGAAAACCGCCCACAGCTGTCCTCTCGCCACTCTGGTTTCTACGAGGTCAGAGCCTGACCTTACAGATCATTGATCCAGGACTCACGTGAGGACAGGAGGGGGGAGGGGGGATTAAAAAAAAATAAAAAATCTCCTGTCTCCTCAGTTTGGAGAGTTTGGCAGCATTCGTTTATTTTTAACAGATCACCACCACGTTTCAGACCTTTTCCTGTTGTGATCGTTAGAACTTTTAACTGGATCATAAATCTTTTATTAACATTTGGTATTATACTAATTAAAACTGTTCCATAGATGTATTATTAATTTCTCCAGCACTTCTTGCAAGGGTGATGTTTTTAGCTGGCTTAGCAAAATGCACCATAGTAAATAAGGAGAAACTCATTTCCAGGCAATTAGGCTTGCAGAAAAATAAGTTTCTTAATGGAGGGCACAATCATTACAAATTTTACCTAAATAAACAGGGTTTCTTAATGGTAACTCTTCAAGCTAAGTAAACAGATTGGTGTGGTAATGTCCTAAGCAATACTTAAATGTAACTGTTTAATAAATTGGTAAATTACTCATTTCATCTTAGAACAAAATGGTAATACTGTAGTAATAACGTAGTATATATTCTGTAAATATGAAGCATTATCACTTTAGCTCTGAAGAAATCACCACAGTGATATGTCAGCATTGATCTAAAACTGCAGCATTTTATCTCAAGTTTATTACCCATTTTTGAGAATCGCTGAGATTTTCAGAGCATAATGGCAATAAAAGAAGAATTTAAAAAGCGCTTAAATGTGCATAAGTTAATCAGAGGTATCCTCAGGGGGAAAAGGAAATTTGGTAAAACATGAATTATAAGCATCATTTAAACTTACTTTGGACACTAGAGATAATAAATGGCACCATAATTTAGAAATAGCTTTTAACATCAATGACTGTAAGTAGCACTTTGCTGTTCATAAGAATTGCAAAGCAATGGTGCTGAGGCCAATTTTATTAGCCATTTTTTTCTTTATAAAAGCAATCCAACCATTTCCAAACTGAGCAGACAGGAACAAGAGTTACGTGTTAACATGCAAAATGCATTTGAATGTTGTTGTTTTTTTGGTTTGGTTGTTACCCCCCCCCCCCCCCCTTTTTTTTTTTTTAATAGCCAGCAATAAATTCTCCAAAAGATAGAGTCTGGGGACAATTGAATGATCATTGAAGAAGAATAAAGCTTTCTCTGAGTTTACATATTTGGGAAGAGCAGATAAGAGGAAGAAAAGGAGGGAGAGAAAATCGTTCATACGTCCCTATTTACTGGGGAATGTCGCAGCACTTCCGAAGCGAAGGGGAGCGCAGTAAATCAGGGGGAGGCAGCGCCGGAGGAACAAGGCTTCTCCTTGCTAACTTTTCACGACCGACAAAACGTCCGAGGATCACAGCGGTCCGGACAATACCCCATTAACACGCCTCCTTTCCCAGTGACAGAACAGCCTACAGTGCAGCTTTCAGAGCTATCAATTATCAGCCCTCACACCAATAAATTTGGCCAGGGAGGACAAGAGCCCCTTTGAGCGAGCAGCAGCACGTGCGCTATCTGGGGGGGAGCTCCCGGCTGCTGTGCTGGGGGGGATGCTGCACCCGAGCCTGGCCCCCAGGGAGCAGCAGCCTGGCCCCCCAGGTATCTCGCTGCAATATCTTCTCCTGACACCCCCTGCCCCCAGTTCCATGCCCTGGGCAGTGAGCGGAGTAGATGGGAATGCAGAATAGATGCAAACCAGCACGGGCGCTCGCGGAACTGGCAAACAGACCGAGCTCTAGAATTAAAATTTATTTTAATTGTTTTCAGACTAATCCTGTGACTCAAGAATAAGAGAGATTAATATTCTTGAGACTTTCCATGTCTGAAGCATCCAAGATCGTTGACACATGAAGTAGCCCTGCCTGGCAGAATGGGTTGTTAACTCTGAACCTCGTGAGAAAGCAAATATCTATATTTTAATTATTTCACTCCTGGCCACTTTAGCATAATCAAGATCTAACTCCAGTTGTTATCCCACATTGCCAAACTGACTCCTTCGTGCTTCCAGAGCTACTGGGAGACTCAACTCTCCAGTTTGTCCCCCAGTACTTTCCGTGTTGTGGACGTGATGTGGTTACGCACCATCCCCAAGATAAAATAAGAATTAGGTCACTTGTATTATTTCCTCAAGAAACAAATTCCAGCCGTACCGGTAACAGATTGTTGCTAATTTTGTGTTGGTGTTGGAAAGATTAATTCAACCACTAAAAGAAGAGCCTCTGCACAAAGACTGAAGCTGTACAGCAGACTATGTGAAAAGGGGGAGAATTGTCACACCGGTTCACGAGAGCATCCTCTGTGCCAGGACCCTGCTCTGGGCTCCAGTGAAGTACATTTCCAGCAGGAGAGACCCCTCTGGAAGTAAAGAGAGTGGATGGGAGGGGTTCTATTTGTTAGGGTGAACAAAAGGAAACCAGGAGGTGAAGTAAACCTGAGTTTCCTATGTAGGACTCCGAAATGGCAGCATGAAGCAAACAAGGGTACCACAGGATCCAACAGCTAGGAGCTACAATTATACACATTCGGGGAAAAAAACAAAACAAACAAACAACAAAAAAACCCCACACCAACAAAACAAAACAAAAAAAAACACAATCAGGGGCAAAAGATTCATTTTTATGGTGACTGTGATGAGGCACTTAAATTTGCAGTCAATTCTTCATGATTAAGAATGTTTCATTCAAGACTGGATTACTTTTTAAGCAAATTATCTTAGCTCAAAAAGGGCTTTATTGGGGAGAAACGCAATACCTGTATTATTAGACACTGAATTAAGATGATCTTGCCATGAACAACTACATTTTAATTTACTCTTCATAATTAAAAGCCAATCTCTAAATACCTTAGGCTGAGTTTTGTAAGCATCCATTTAGATCTTCCTGTTGTTTTAAGTGGACATCTTAAAACACCAGAGGGTAGGTACCAAAAAACTTCTAACCCTGAGATTCCTTGAAATGCGGCAACACATTTTTTAGTTAGAGATCTCAAGCTCTGTGCTTCATGAGCTGGGAGAGGCCAGCTAAAGAGGTGAGTCCTGCAGTCCTTTTTAAGGGGTTTTAATCTCCAGTTTGAGACTGGAGACAGGAGGACAGACAGAGACAGTGACAGACACCATACACCCCAGGAAAGGTGCTCCCAGCAGCAGCTACTCCTGTGAAACCAGCTCTGCCATACCCTATCTGGCACCAAAATGAGCAATGTAGAGTTTGGCATTTGCTTGAAGAGAGCACAATTTCCAGCTCCTTTTTTTCTCTTCTGCATTAGCAGACATTTCGGGTTGCTGCATCAGCGAGCCTGCTAGTTTAATGCCACTATAAGAACTGGCATCTTCATGTTCAGGTCGGTGTTTACTCACTGCATCTGTAAGCGGTACGGACCAAAGGGGTTGTCTTCAGCACTCGAGTGGCACACAAAGCCCGCACAGGGGAGTTGGGTGCAAGCCCAGCCAGCCCCAAAATGCACCACTCAATCTGAGCTCTTAGCTACATCTGCAGCCCCGCTGCCTTTCCCAGCTCCCCACGTAAGGCTGTCAGTCTAGGCAGGCATTTGTACATGCAGTCCGGAAAACTAAATGCATGTAGTTATGAAGATGAGAACTCAAACCAGAAACGTGCGCTAAAGCATTTGGCAACCAACAGAATTGTTCAATGGTACCCGTGAGCCGGATTTTCAGTAAATCAGAACAGCTCTGTGCATGCTCTGTCCCACTGTACGAGTAATTACTGAAGAGCTCAGAAAACAGACTTGTACAGCAAGCACCGGGACACTGCAAGTTCCTCGTGCTACCCTGAGTCAGACAGACCCTGTTGTTCCCAGCTGGCATTTTTTTCAGAGAGAAATCCCTCTCGGCCCTGGCTGAGTTACGGCAGGGCCAAGCAGAAGTGAACGGCCCAAGTTTATTGGTGTTCTTCTGAATTGACTTTGGCCTCTAAACCAGAGCTGACTGCTGCACGGGTTACTTACTTAGCACAGGAGGCTGGATCCTCGGCTGCTTTCAGTCGCTCTCAGTCCATTTCCCCGGCAAGAACGATGCCAATTCAGATCAAACCCTATTGTACAATAATGACATTCAGATAGCACAAGCCAAGTGCTGAGAGCAGCTGAGCTCTCCCCCTGCCTGGTGGGTTCAGGAAGAGTTACAGGTGTAGGATTTGGCTTGGCAGCTTTGTTTTATTCCTCATCTATTTTCATACACGTTTGAGCCTTCCTTGACACATTGCTAAATTCCAGACACAAAAATTAACATAAGAGAATTTTTTTTTTAAAGAAGGAAAAAAAAAAACAACCCAACAACTAAAAGAAAAAAAAAAAGAAACCAAAAAAAACTGCTGCTCTCTAGCCAAGTGAAATCTATAAAAGGTAGAAGTACAGCCCTTCCACAACTACTTTAGGAGAACCCCTCTGACATAAACCCCGGTGGTGGGTGTCGGTCTCTTGCCCTACCTGGGACCAGCACACCGGTCACCCCTCCCCTGGGGCTGGGATGCAGCGGAGCATCCGTGGCAGCCCCGGGGGACGGGCGCACAGGCGGCCGAGCAGGTGGCTGCACACGCTGCCTTTCCCACCTGCTGCCCCGTGCCGAGCTACAATGAACTTGTCAGGCTGTGCTATTGTCACCGAGCACAGATGTCGGCTGGGCAGCCATCGCCCGCGCCCCGCTTCACCCGGGGGTGCTCCAGCCACTCACTGCGAGTCACTGGCGGAGCCGTTTTTAGGAGCATCCTGTTGTTCAGAGGGGCACTTGCCTGAGTTTCCTCATGTGATTTCTCTCCTTTCCACCCACCTTCTTCAGCTGTTTGTGTAACCACTGTGTTCTCCACTCTGAAGGGGTTTTGAGTCATTCTTGCCATGTTTTTGTTCATTTGCTGGCTTCTGGCTTGCTCAGTGATCTGGTGGTTTCAGCACAGAACTGTCCCAGCTCCTGCTGTCCAATGGGACTATGTACAGAAAGTCCTCCCCCCGTGCCCCTAGGTATCAACTCACACAAAACCAACTCTATTTCTAAGGCAATAGCTGGTTGCTTGCTCACACACAGCCTGACTGCACTGCCTTTTTAAACACAAAAAGATTTCCACCTGAAAGTTCAGCAGAGCTTCCCCCTGCTCTGGGCAGCCCCACCTTCCTTCCTCACCACTGCAGCTCTGAACAGCCCTTCCCCTGCTCTCTCCCAGCCATTCCCATTACTCCCACCTCCAGTTTTGTTCATTGTTTCCATTCCTAGCTTCCTTCCTCCTTCTCAGGTTTCCGTACATGGATAGAGGTCTGGAATATCTCCTCCTGCTGATCTCCCCCTGTATCTTTCCTACTTGCTGCTCCAAGCCCCACCAGCTCTTGCTCCATCCACCTTCACTCCATCAGAGCTTTCCCACCTCACTCACTGTACCACAACCAACATGACCAGAAGGAGAATCACACCTCATGTGCATTTCTGCCTCTGCCCCATAGTTAATTTTAAGTGATAAGGAGGAAGATTCTTGGCCAAAGAAGAACACAAAGAGCAACAAACACCTTTGTGAAGAGGAGACAGCACTATGAAGAGCACTCAGTTTGCATTTGGAAAGCCACAGACTGGCATCAAAAGCAAGCAAGGAGGCAGAAGTAAACTGAGGTGGACAAGACTGAGGCAGATTCTCTTTCATTCCATCTAAAATAATAAGCAGTGATTTGTGTTGTGCACTTCAACCCAGTTTCCTCTAGTTTAGCTCCCACTCATGGATGTCCCACCTGAGCTGTAGGACCAGAGCCTAGAACTAGACAAAGGACGGGAAGACTCTGCTGTGTGTAGCATACAGCAGAGAGGACAACTGCCTTCACAGATCTGTCAGGGTACCTGGCTGAGTGAACAGGGAAAATCAGTTGTCCGTGTGAATTTTGAACAGCACAGGAAGATAAAAGCTTGAAATAGGGAACCAGGAGGTTTGTGCCAGACAGGAGCTTCCTCTCCCTAGGAGCAGTTTGAGAGTCAATCAATCACACAGAGGAGGTTGGAAGCTCCATCTAAAAAGGTTTTTTGGGCAACTGTCTACAGTTTGAGAGGCCTGACACAAGGCAGGGACACAAGCTGCTTTATTTTCCCTGCCTGATTCAGTATGGCAGTGGAAGAGCACAGTGATTTTACTCCAGCCCCCCCATACAGCAGAACTATGTCCTTTCCCCTCTGAGCACTTGGCAGAGATAGCAACAGAGAAGGTCAAGTTCATAAAGATCAATGTAGGAAAGCCACAAACATGACAAGGCAGATAAAAAAAAAAAAAACAAACCAAAACCAAACCTATAATTTCTACCCTTGATGAGCTTAGAGAAAGATTGTGTTTCAGGTCCCCAAAAAGGTCCTGCGACTGCTTTTTTCCTGAACTTTTTTGATTTCACTTATTCAGGCAATCCAAAATAATTTAGCCTGTGAGGGTTGGGAAAGGCTTTTTCCCTGCTTGGGCTCTCAGAGACAATCTCTTGCCACACAGAGGTGCTGCACAGGGCACGTATGCACTGAGCTTGATGACTCTAAAATGGTGTTTCGAAGTAAAACCACTAACCCTGATGTGCCAAGCTAGGCACAGAAACTCTGCCTTACCCACCAGCCCCTCAGTCGCCGTTGGCCTCCTGCTGAATAAAGGGGTCAAATTCAAGTTGAAAGCATTCCTGATGAACAGTCTGAGGACATGGGAACCTCCGCAGGCCATGACAAGCTGGAAGCGGTGCCGGGTACAACAGCTGCTCCGCTGGAGCACCGACATGGCAAAGCTCCCCAGTGCAACGCGACAGCTTCAGCGAGCGAGTCCCCGACTGTGCAAACTGCTTTCAGAATCAATTACCCATCTCAGCCTCTTCTGGGCAAGATGCAACATCCCGCTTGTTTTTTTTCCTGCAACCCTACCAAAAGAAGGGAGTACCACTAGGATGACATTTTAGCAGTAAAATGCTAAGGAGGTGGAGAGCAAACATGTACCTGTGCTGAGGGGAAAGCTGGGAGCAGGATGCTCAGCAGCTGCCAGAAGGACTGGCTGAAAATAAAGGCTGAGGAACTGCACAAGACCAGAAAGACACAGGCTGTGACCTGAGAGGGGGCAACCCATGTCACAGCCAGGAGCAGAGAGGCAACACGGAGGCAGGATGGCTGCAGAAGACACAGATGCCCTGCAGTGGAAAGAGAGTATTTTAAGAAACTTCAGGAAAAGTGTGGCCAAGTATTGCTCTGAAGCTCTATTCAGGAGCACCGATGAGGAGACTCTATGAAGCAGAGTGCAGGACTGAAGCTCCCCTGACATATTTTCAGATATCAGAACTGAAACAAGATGAATTACTAACAGGTCTTTGCTGCCTAAGAAAGAACCATCTCCCGCACATCAGCCCCGCAGATAGCCGCCTTCCACCAGTGCACCCGCCTGCCTCCCTCTCTGCAAGCCTCCAGGGTGCAAAAGGCTTAAGAAGCGAGGTTTGACAAAAAACCTTGAGGGAGCTCTGTTGCCTTCTCCCAGATCTGCAGCTCTGTGGTAGCTAAAGCATCCCTGGCCTCTCTGCTTCACTTCTGCCCCCAGAGCCAGGGCTCGGCACATGTTTGGAGGGGACAGAAGAGCTGGTGTGGAGGGACAGCACAGCCTGGAGCCTCTGCCCATGGGCTGCAGATAGAAGGCTTCACCTTTGGGTGCTCCTAGGATGCCTTTTGACCTGGAAACATTTTCTGCTGTGGCAAAATTCCCTATTTTCCAGATTTCCAAAGAAAATACAGCTCACACCACTGCTCGGGCCATAGCTACACCCACAGCAGTGGGGTAAGAGACGCTGCTCCCCACCCAGCCCCAGCACCTCCTGGCCCCGCTGGCAG
>JANHFX010029071.1:0-35020 GCA_027560015.1 Chloroceryle amazona | reverse complement strand
GGGCGGTTCGCTTTGGGGGGCGTGCATGGGGGAGGGGGGGGTTTGTTCTGTTCCTGGTTTGGGTTGTTTGGGTGAGGCGTGTCATCCGCCCCCCCCCCCCCCATGATTACAGTTGTGAGGAATTCCTGCTGTTTCTTCTATACATCTGTGCCAAAAAGGGCAAACATCTTCATCTGAAGCTCTCTTAAGAGGCTGTTCCAACATACGCAAGTTTAGGACCTTGCCAAAGATTTCATCTTTTTCTTCCAGTTTCTCACTGCACTCGAGAATTTCACCTTTATCTTTTTTTTTTTTTCCTAGAATCATCATTTATTGTGGCAATCCCCTTCCGAATAAGAACCATAACATCTCCATTTGGAGTTTCTAATAATTACAGCATACGTAACTTAATTCTGGAGACATTAACAGTTTCCACTTCATAATATTAAGTTAGAAAGACAGCCCTGAAGAATTTGTTCACATTAATCACTTTTCTGTACAATTGCCTCCTTTTAACATCCAGGAAAACCAAACACCCAGTCCAACTTCTTAACCAAACCAGCAGGACCGGGCTGCTGGATGCCACTATAGAATATGCTTCAGGTACTCCAGTACCTGAAGGGATCTCACAAAGGCCTGGAGTGAAAGAACGTGGGGTGATGGTTTTAAATTGGAAAGGAGTAGATTTGGCTTAGAAATAAGGAGGAAGTTCTTCACTATTAGAGTGGTGGAGCACTGGAACAGGTTGCCCAGGGAGATGGTTGAGGCCCCATCCCTGGAGACATTCAAGGTGGGGCTTGACAGAGCTCTGAGCAACCTGCTCTAGTTGAGGATGGTCCTGCTCTCAGCAGGGGGGTTGGACTGGATGACCTCTAGAGCTCCCCTCCCACCCAGACACATCTACAATTCTATGAGTATCGCAGTTATATTTTTGCAGTGTCTTTATACCAGGAGGTGAAAGGGCAGCACTCAAAAAGATGCATCTCCTTTGACTAATGAATCACTGTTTTGATTGCCACCTTTACCCTTAATGTAGCACTGATGTGAACTCTGGAAACCTAGAAGTTTAACTTTTCTTATGGTGAAAACCAATTTGAATCACAAATTAAGCCATTCCAGGAAATGCAAGGAGGGTCTAATCTTCAGATACCACCTCTGAGATGGTTTGTTACAGCATTGGAATGAGTAGCCACATTATTTCTCCAAACAGTTGCTTTTACAAATCAAATCCCAGGATATTAACCATGAAGCTAATGGGATTTTCAAGTATTAAGCAGGACCTCAGCACCTTTTAGGATCTGATCTTGATAGATAAGGCTGTTATGAAGAACCTAGGTGTCCACAGTTGATACTTTTAAGTATTAAATATAGTAACTTATCAGGGATTTGCATGTTTAACTCATCATTTAGCTGCTTAAATAGACAGAGCCATGACAGATTCACGGAGCTAGCTTTGCATACCCCAGTCTGAATCTTCAAACCCAGGCTTACCGCAAACAGCTTTACATTTTCCTATTTCCTTCAACTATAAGGAACTTCTGTCGTCACTTCTTTTTCTACAACAGGCAGGATCCTGATGCATCCTAAGGAGATGACACTATTTGAGGCATAAAATCTGAGCTCACATTAGAAATAGATTGTGAAGTTAGTCGTGCAGTTAAAAACTGCCAATCTAATGCCTAAAAGACAGAAGGTCCATAAAGATCCATAAAAATTTCTCATCTGCTTTAAAACTTTAAAGAAGTAATTCTTTGCACTCTGCTCCTACTTTAAGTGGCTAGTGGACTTCTGGCCTGCTACAGACACAGTCTATAAATGTAAACCAATAATCCTGACTCAAATTCCAGAATCTGAGGATGTATTTCTGTTACCTGAATGCTCAATTACGTGCACTACCTAAAAACTGCTAAACTGTCTGGAAAATGGTGTAAACTAAGTTAGGAACCTCTCTTTGGGTTTCATTTTATTCTTGGTCAGGCTAAACTAAGATTAAATAAAGAAGCTAGACCTCTATTCCTAATATTAAATAGCCATCAAATCATCCTAGCATGCAAATTCAGAGGGAGTAATTAAATAACTATTCACTGGATGACAGAGTCCAGGAGACAGGGAAATAGGCTTCAAAGCCTGACCTATAAAAAGTAGGGCCACTCCTCCTGTCTTGGAAGGAGGGATGTGGAAGCCCACATACTGGCCCAATGGAGGAGCCAGGATCATCTGCAGGAGCCACAGGAATTCAGGGGAGTTTGAGGATGCAGAACTCTCATTATGCCACAGAGCTGCTGCATCTGCTAAGCACCAGCCTGGGGGGGGCGCAAATGGTAGTAGGAAAGCTCTGCAATTAATTCTTTCCTTCTCCTGGAAGTCCACAGCAGTCAAACTACTCAGGGTAGCTCAGCAAACTGGGTCATGGGAGAAAGATAGAATTTTTCTTTCTCTACCTTACTAAAATTCAGATCCTCCATACGTTAATGAAATGAAGTGCTGTTCTTGTATCGTATTCCCTTGTACCAGTGCTATTAGAAATGCCTTTTCTTCCTCAGTTTCCACACTGAGGGTGGTTTATGCCTCTGACAATGTCTCCTTGTGTATTGTACATGGTAACATACAATGTGCTTAACCTTTACTATCTGGCATTATGAGTCAACCAGGATTACTACTGAAGATGATTAATAAAACCCAAAATCCTTAATTAAGGTTTTAGTCACTGGGAGAGATAAAACAGCCTGTACATCTGATTCTCTCTTTGTGAAAGGAAATAGCAGAAAAATTTCAGCTGCTCCTTTAAGCTGACACTTGGAACTGGAGCCAAATAAAAGCCTTCCTTCCACTAACAGCACGCAGCAACTCCTGCTGTTGCAAAGCTACATTTACATTACCACAGCAGGCTGGGGGAAGGTCTAAAGCAACGTCCATTGCACAGTAGCAGCTTAAAAACTTCATCTTGAATTAAAACAACAACAACAAAAACACATCCCTCTGAGAAAAGTGGATACAGAAGGCTCTGCTTCCAACTCATGAAGAGTTGCTGTGTAGAAGGGCTTTCATACTGACTTTGCAAGTGTGATTATAATAAGCAGATGATCAGAGGTCAGCTCCCAGGCACATGATGGGAATGGAAAACAGTCAAGTGAAGAAGCTGTCATTAATGTGAGCGGTGGAAATATTTAAAAGGAAAAAATGTTGAACAGAGCTGTTCAGTAGCACTGAATCCACTAATGGCTTCTAATACCACACTCACCAAGCCATACTACTGGGACCAACAGCAATACGTACAGGCTTCACACTCACACTCCAGATTGTCTCCAAGGTCTCAAGACACAGGAACTCAATTTTTACATCACCTTTAAAATTGGAATCATAATCTATCCTTGAAAGCCTCACTTACAGGCTGATGAGTGTAAGGGTGTCTAACAGTGGCTTAAAAAGAAAAAAAAAAGGACATTTTATTCTACAGAATTTACTATAGCACAACCAGACAACTTACAAAATCTCACTACTCCTTCCCTGTATTAGACAATTATCTGCTAAACACTCCGATTACCCCCTCTCACTCATATTTGAAAAGCTGCACTATCACAGCACAACTGTCAATAACAGAAAAGCACAAAGAACATCTTTTGCTTAAGTGTCATGTAAAATGAGGAGCAGAATCCCAGGGAAGGAGTAAGTGGTGTAAAAGCAGCATGCCTCAGTCATGACACTGCAAACACAAGGCTATAAAATACAAGGACATTGAAGAGTTCAGACTGAGCAAAAGAAGGAATCTTCCCAACCCTAACTGCAGCATCAGGTATGGTATAAAGGTGAACCTGTATCACCGCTATGTGATCTGCACTATACACAATCTACTCTGAGATCATCGGGCCAATTACCGCTGTCATCTTAAGAAGGATGATAGCTTTGATTCTTGCTGTTGGTAACATTTATCCGTATAGAAACTTGAACATTTTTACTCCCTTGACTTTGCCAGATAGCAGTGCAGGAGGACAGTATGTGGAGAATGGGATCCTTGATGTTCTTTTATGTATGCCTAAGCACAGAAGACTTTATGACTGCTAGAGTGGGCTTTACAGATCTTTGATATATTGACTTGAGGAACAATAACCCTTATATCAGCTGGTTTACTATCCCCAGTTTCCTAAGAGTGTTGTTTTGCATTAAGAGAGAAAAACAAACAAAATTATCAGCTCACTAACACTGATATTCCCTCTTCCTCACAGTTTAAAGACATTGGTGTTTTTGAAACAGTCTGGCAAGTCAAATTCTACAACTACCACAAACGGGATCATTGCCAATGGGGAAACAGTTTTGGCAGCATTGAGTACGAATGCAAACCAAATGAAACGCGCAGTCTTATGTGGATCAATAAAGAGACCTTCCACTGAAGAGATGTGAAACCAATACTGCTGGACAATCTCCCTACAGAAAAATCTACCTTTTCAAACCAGCAAGAAGCCTTAACAAAAGGCATCCTGTAACATTGCTCTGTTCCACAAGGTTTTGACAACTATGTTGTGTATACAGGTGGTGCCACTAAAATCTTTGCCTATTACTGTATTTTATGTTTACCATGGCATCTGCAACAATCTTTATCTGTCACCCTGAGAGTTCTGGGACATTCATGATAAAGAATATTTGATAGCTGGGTAGAAAGTCATACCATCATAATACAGATAGAAGTATTTGGATCATTCCCACTAAATGGTTCCACTAGACATAACTTGTGAAGTGTTTTGCTTTGTTGCTTAGAATTTGGATGCAACATCATATTGGTGATTTCTGTATTTATATTTGTGTTTGCTCCCCAGTCAGTGTGCTCCTTCGACCATTTTGTCATACATGTCATCCCAGTGGACAACAAGAAGTGCAAATTATGGATATTTGTAAGTCTAGCTAAATGGCAGCTACTGCACTGTTGATATTGTGCTTTCATACCACAGGATTTGGAAACTCATTCTCCCTTTTGTTAAGTGCTGTAAGATATTCTGTGAAATTTGCTGATTTACTAAATCTCTCAGAATAGGATTCTTTGTTGTTAAATTTCCTAGTCTCTGAAATAGCTTTAGGAAATTGTATTAAACATGCTAACCTGAACAAAGGAAAAGCAATAAATCAAGTTGTGGTATCAAAGACATCTAACAATATGACTAATACCTATCTTAAGATCATATAATATTCTTAAGAGATACAGCAGCCATACTTTAGTTCTTAGAGTTCTGATAGTAATCTCCATTTTGCTTTCAATGATACATTGCTCAAATCAGTGAAATTCTACAAATCAATTTCTTCATCCTGACCATTATATTATACCAAAATCACCAGGATTTCTGGCCAACAAACACTCATCAGTGTGAAGAGTGCAGATCCCAGTGCATGTTTGTACATGCATTGCACTCTTTCAAATAAATATAAGCGTGTAAGCATTTGCATGGTTATAATCAAAGGTGCTACATAAACACTAGATCAGTGTTTAAAACACAGAGACAACAAAAGACAAATGTCTTTTCTTATGTTTTTCTTCCAGTAAATAAAGCAGGGAAACAACCACACTGTCCCTTCCCCAACTTGGGCTAAAGTTAAGATGTCAGTTCTTGCGTATCTGTTACTCCCTTTGTGAATAATTTGTATATTGTGTCATAAATGGTAACCATGACTTTTGATCTTTATAATAAAGGACTTAAACAATTTCTTCTCTAGTATGACTATCTAAATGAGCTGAAAAATACTGTATCAAAAAAGTCACTGGTTTTATAAAGTCATCGATAACACTTAGAGCTCTTCGATAAAAATTCAGCTGCATTTTGTTGTGCTAATGTAGCGTGGGAAGGGGAGATTTAGGACAGAAGTGAAATACCCAAGAAATATTTTCTTCCACTGACTTATTAATTGAAAAGCTTAACTGTTTGCAAATTTCTACAGATGAAAGAGCCTGACAGTAGCACTGCTGTCAGGCACTACGGGAACAGTGAGCTAGCCAGCTGTATCTCTGCTCAGAGGTAGTATTGCATAGGCACGCTTCCCTGCCATGAAACTCTGGAAATAATCTTCGCCTGCGTTAACTTCTTTCCTAGGCTCTTCCTACACTAGGAAGGATTCTTCAAAATGAAAAAGCAACTGAACAGATCCAAATGAAAACTATTTCAGACAGAAGCGTTATGGCCAGCACTTCAGCAGAAATTCCTAGAGAACAGGCTCCAACGATACGAAGCTTCCAGCCGCCAATCCATTCCACATCTGTACTGCTATAACAAAATTTTGTTCCGCAACTGTTGTCAAACTTACTTTGTCCATATGAACTGGAATTGCATCAGCAAGAAATATGTAGGATTCATCAATTAGCAGAGAAAGTTGTCCTATTAAAATTAAAATGTGTAAGGCAGGCTGAACTTTAGGTTCAGCTTCTATTAAGTCCTTGGCCCATGATGTCCTAACTCTCCAGCATTTAAGAAATGTTAAAATTAATTAATCCAGCCTCTTTAGGCACAGGAGGCTTGTTATTCTCAGATAGCTGGAAGCACACCCTCCTTTCCAGGATACTCATGTTCAGATTAATGCCAAATAGGGCAGCAATTTTCTCACATCCTAGCAAGCCCTGTAGCAATCCAGGTGAAACTTAGTTCAGAGGGTGGTCAAGAAAGTGCCTGCAGATAGAGCAAGTTGCTTTTAAAAGGAAGGACAGACCAACTGTGTCTTGCAGGCTCCATATCCTGATATTGAACATTGCTGCCCACACACCAGCCCCACTTTCACAGACTGGCAGTGATAAAAAGGATGAGGACTGATTAACAGCTTATCATGGGGAAGGTGTAAATGGCATTTATCAGCAGTTGGTATAGCCTTCTCTCCTAGATGAGGTTTAAGCATACAGAAATATAGAATAGAAAAGCCATTTGGAATCTAGAATTGAAATGGAATCTTCTATAATCAAACCAGAATCTATAATCAAAATGGAAGATTACCAAAGTGGTGGTCATTGAGCATTTGTCCCACCATGGATGACAGCATCAATGCTCTGTGTGCATAAAGCAAAAGACTCCCATCGATTCCCCCTTGCTAACACAAGCAAACATTTGCTGCTCCTAGTAAGAGAGACCCAAGACTTTAGCAGTTCTCTGAAAGTAATATTTTGAATTTCTTTCATCCAGGACAAGTCTGGTAAATATTCATAAAGCTTGAATCACAACAAAACTGTTGCAGTGACAGTTCGATACATTATTCAATCAGCAGCATTTAATCTCCAGCTGTTTGTTCTTTACACACCTTTTTTCTAATTAGTATTCCCATTTTTGTACAGAACAGGACACAACACACTCAGCTTAAATACATTCATTTTTATCCATTACAATGTCAGAAAATGCTGACAATGTGTCAATCCCTCTGAAACCATAAAACACTCTGAAGGTTTTACATGAGACGTCAAGATTTTTCTCACAAAGCATCCACCTTTCATTTTCATAAGAAAGAGTGAAAGAGAAATGCCGACTCTTTCGGAGTCACTTTTTCATCTATATTTAGGTAGCAGTTTGCACTTGCAGACTGCTGAGTAAAAGGATCCAAGAGTAAGTTGTTAGTCATGATCATTACAGTTGCAATCCTGCATTGGGCTTGCATTAGATGATGAGAATTTACACAAGGCTTTGTGTTTAATGCAGCTACTACAGGCTTTAGTACCTACTATCTGACTATCTGAAAACAAATACTACTAGTAAAGCCTTCATGGCCTACCAACCCATCTCAGAAAGGTTTCACTTGCTTCAGCTGAGGCTCTGTCAATTGTTTTGCAAATGCAGAGTGATCCTTAGCGATCCAGACTAGCAACGTATCAGAAAAACCTTGTTCCTTATATTATTCCTATAGAAGATGTAAATGAAACTTCTCTACAACAAAGCTGTAAGTGTTGTAATACCAGGCTTTCATATGCCAGTGAAAGGATTGATATTCCTGGTAGATGGAAAGAAATTTCCAATCTTATTAGCCGTACTTGTCTTCTTTTCTTAGCCTCACTTGCAGAGTTTAGTTACTTGTCAGGTAGAGTTCATTATGGAGTGCTTTGAAGCCTGAGACTTCTCACCTGGCAAAGATGAGACAGGCCTTGAAATGGTTCCTTAAGCCTGAACACCCTGATAACAGGGACACAAGACTTCAAGAAAAGAACAAATGAGGACACAAGTGTGAAGATAAGCACCAGTAAGAATTTAAACTGCTCTCCTTGGAGCCTTCCAGGGCCGCAGGCTAGCTGAGCTAACCCCAAGACCATGTGTGGGCAAAGGAAGCCCAGAGTTCAACTAGGAACAGTGCGAGGAAGACTGTGAATGACCACTGGAGGGGGAAAAGACCCTAACCCTAATTTTATTACACATGCTCAGACTATGTAAAAGAATTCCAGGAACTCCTTAGAGTAAGACCTCCCCTTCCAGGAAATCTGAGGACTATGTCTGGTTTTCGTGTCCATTAGATGGTGTGTTTTGTTGATTTGTTGGAGCACTTACGGAGGAGAATCCCCAGTGCTGCAGTAAAGAATGCCTGCTTAGTAACAACTCTGTTGTTATTGGGTATTTCTCTCAGAATCCTCACCCAGCCTCCCACCTCGGGGAGGAGGTTTGGAAGCTCTGAATTTTCTTTCACCAGCAGAGGGGGGTTTCCCCTTGGTTAAGAGCATCTGCCTCACTTGTGTAAAATGTTGCTGTTGCACAGTTCTAGAGTCTCTGCCTAAAGCTTTGATTAAATAAGGATGTGGCACATTGTAAATGCTAACCTCTTTGAGATCTGAAACAAGTGCTGCAGCTTTCAGAACTGAAAACATCAGCATTGCCTTAATAGCTATGTCAATCATGAAGCACAAAACAGCAGTATGAGTCTTACAGCATTCCTGTTTTGCCTTCGCTCTACAGATGGCTGGTGATGACTGGAAAGTCCCCTTAGGGCAGCTAATCCAGATTTTTGGCTAGAAGAGACAGGAACTCCTGCACACAGGCCTTCTCTGCTGCAAGCTTGGCAGCTTTCACCAGCATTCCCTGGGCTGCTTCCTTTTCCCTGAGATCAGCATGTAAGGCTTCAAATCTCTGCGAGCTCTGGCCTTAGGAAGACAAGGCTTCATCCACTCAGGAAGAACCAAACCAGTCTTCTCTGCATCGTTTTCTCTGTCCCCACCACAACATTGATTATTTCTCTTATTAGTCAACACCGCTTCATTCTGTGCACTCAGGAAGGATAATTCCATGACTGGATTTCATATAGCCTTTCTCTGCCTCTTTCCACAGAAGAAATTCACAGGGATTCCAACTATAAATTAGAAGAAAATTGCCAGCTACCAAAAAAAAAAAAGCAAGCACTGCTGATGGCCAGTGGTAAAGGTCCTGCAGCAACTACCATTACAGTACTAGAGATCTCAGATTGTTTCTGTGGTGCTCTAACACTCACTCAATGTATCCTTATGATAAAATACACACAGAGTAAAGAATCTTAAGCTTTTGTGAGTTTTCCTACTGCAATCATTGGAGCTTTATAATCTTTTGACCTGCTGGGAGTTGTGCATATGCACTCATACCTGAGTGGTACACAGAGAACTCCATTGGAGTCAAGGCTTGAAAGCAGTGACAGTTTTCCATCAATGTCAAAAATCTTAAATTAAAAGGATAATTCATAACAGCACATCTGCATTGACAAAAATGTAAGGCTTTGATACCCTTGTTTTCCCTAATTTTGGGACCAACTTGTGTCTCAGTGCTTCATGTGCTATCCATAACAGCTCTGTTTCCCTCCCCCAGAGAACAGATACCCCTAGTCCCTTTATCCCAAATAGCCAGAAATAGCCTGGGATCCCATCTGATAACTTCTGCAGCCTTTGAACAATCCTGAGAGCAGCAAGAATAAACTATCAGCTGAGGATGATGATGATGAAGGCAAGAACCATATGACTGTTTTGGAGGTAAGATGGGCCTTCTGATCATTCTCAGCAGGGTAACTGCAAGGCTAGGTGCCATCTTGCTATTATGGGAGTGACTGTGATAAAGCCATCGATAGCATATCTACATTCAGCTACAGGGATCAAGTGTTCTCAGAAGCTTGAACTGCATCTTTATGAGTTTAATGTTAAACACAGAGGGCCTCATCTGCAAAGAAGTGTCAGTAGCACGCAACAGAATTGCAACATATACTATTTTCTGACTATGATGGCACTTTTCTGCTCAGTCTACGTTGCTATGCCAACAGATTCACCTAAGGTACTTCCACATGTCAGACTTATTGGAGAAAACAGGCCCCCAGCCAATTCAGTGCACAGAATATACTGTCTAAAGTTGGTGCTTTTTTTGTCATTTCATTTGGGTTTCTGTTGGTTGGTTTGAGTTCTTTTATTTGTATGTGTTTTAGTTAGCTGTATTATTTTTACTTCTGGCTTCAGAAACATATCTGCCTAAATACTACAAGCAAGCTGAGAAAATGCAAGAAATACCACTGTGTGAAAATACAACTGCAGTCATGCTTGGAATAGTATGGGAACTATGGGACTGCACTACAAAGATTTAAAGGTATTAAAACAAATAAAAATGGCTTTGTGCGTCTTTCAGAGACTGAATACACTTCAGGAGGCTTGCAACATTTTGTCTATCAGAACAAGGCAAATAATCAACACATATATAAATGACATTAATTTTCAAATGCACGACGCTTACACTGAACTTTGTTACCCTTGAGGGATGGTTAAGAAACCAAAGAAAGTGTCAAATGCACTCCTGGTACAGTATTTCACCAAAACACACTAATGGAGTTAAGAAGAGGGACAAATTTGCCCCACTATGGCAAAAATGTGGATTAACTGCCCTTGCTTAAAAGAAAACTGTAAGCATTTACATCCAAGTGTTTTAGTACAAATTTAAGTATAACTCACCAAGGAAAATACTTCCAAGGGAGGTTGTTTTACAGAGAGTGAAAACATTTCCTTTACAGTCATTTGCCCAATCTTAATATTTTTTTTTTGCCTAGGGATCAAAAATGAACATATTGTGGTTGCATACAGGTACAAAATCAGTTACCTAATGAGCTAGAAATGCTGAAAACATTCTTGCAGGGTTGTTTGGGTTTTTTGGTTTTCTGTTTTTAATATAAATCCAGCTATCAGTTCTTAGTTCCTCCTTCTTCTGCCCTGAAATAACAGTATCAGCAGCCCTCAAGCACAAATAAGCAAGCTAGAAAGTTCTGCCAGAAAGACTGCTCCTGAAAATCTTCTAGAGAGCTTCCATGGCTTTTCTTGGTAAGTAGTTTTAAGCTTCTGGCTCACTAAGCTCAGTGTCAGTAACTCACCACAGATTTCACACCAACAACAAAACTTCTCACTGCTCTAGTGAGATCTGAATAGTTGCTAATGAATACTGTCATAGCTTATCTACCATTCCCTAACATCTCGTCTCCTCTTTCATCCATAATATAAGGACAGAAAAGGATTTCTCTTCTCTCATCATTTACTGTTCAATCTATTATTCATTTGCCTTGAAGGTTCTGCAGTAAGTAGCTATTAACAACACTTGTACGGTCCCCAGTCATTATAGCTTCTAATGTATTAATCCAAGGGAGTGGGAGAAGTAGCATTATACTCCATAATATGGGATAGGCAAGGAAGCCCTTACACCACCTACACAGAGAGTGTAACCAGCTGAGTACATCAATACCCCGTGAGCAGCACCACGCAGAGATACTAGGAGGGATTCTCGGCAGAAGTTGGCACAGCTCAGCCAGGCGGGATTCATTGCTCTGATTTTGTGCCACTTCCTACTCTGGTTCAAGCAGCAGCACTGCAGTCTTTGAGCTGCATTCCCAAGGCACAGCTATAACAGAAAAGAACAAGCAGCTAAGGGGATCAGAAAACATTTCTTAGTTTTCAGGTCATGGTCATGCCCTGTCTGAACCCAAAGTCAACACCAACGTAAAATGTGGACATGCAGAAGCCTCCTTCCTCCAACTGCTGCAACATCCTGTGTTCCCACAGGAGTCCATCCTCAGTGAACAGTCCAGAAGTAAATAGAGACTGAGGGACTTGGTATATTCTTCCAGATAAGTCTGGATGGAGCACAAGTTTTAACCTATATCACACCATGGCCAGGCAAGCCTCCTAGCAACTCTCTCACCCATCTTTATTCTAATAAAAATACTCAAATCCAGACATTAACCATGTTACCATGTCAGCCTTCTCACCTGCTCTGCCACTACTGATTCTCTATAAGATCAGACTATGAAAAGGACAACATCATGGGAGAAGAGGCACAGATTCTCTCTGTTTAGCACACATTACTTGTTTTCATTCCTCTGGCTCCAAAGAAAAGACAAATCTAAAATGTTTAGCAATCCACATTCTGACAAGTACTTCACGCAACCTACACTTGGCTGTGAAAAATCAAGAAACTGGAATCCTAAAAGCCAGAGTGATTATTTCTGGAAAAGGCATAATTTTTTTACACTGTTCTCCCTACAGAAAGGGTTTTCTCTGTCAAGACTGTGCAAAGTAGCCCAGGAAAAGCCATAGGCAAATTTCACAGTCACCGTTCCTGTTTGCTTCTCTGAAAGCCTGTACTCATCTTCTAAAAGAAGATTTTTCAGATTCTTCACTTCTGCATTCTACAAATAAAGATGTAAGTTAATAATTTGTGCAGATAAACAATGCAACTACTTAAATAGCCACCTCATTTTCTTTTACAGTACATCTGTTAAAAAACAGTTCTTACTTTCTACAGTTAAAGATGACAAGAACTTATATGTATGTTCACACACAATCACACACAGTGTATTGATGTGCTGAACATCCTAAAGATTATTCACAAATAAAAAAGGCCAAGCCCCAAGTTAATAGCAAGTTCATTTGTCAAGTCCAGGAAATCTTTCTCCTTTACATGCTCATTACAAGTGTCATGCAAAGACTTTCCCTTCCACAAGATTCAACCTTGTTTTACTTCTCATTTTATTTAATACTAGATAGATTCAAATGAGGAAAAAAGGTGGAAATGATTTTAGTTCATCTCCTCCTTAACTTCTAGGCTTTTATTAGGAAGTCACAGAAGTGAAAGGTAATGGTCCTTAGGATGCAAGAAGCCCAGGCTGGCTCTGCCATATCTCAGGTCAGTTACAAGTTACATGCTGTGCAGCCCCTTCCACGTAGAATTCCTGTAGGAGGACAAGGCTTTAGTGCAATCTGCATCAGAGAATCCAAACCAGTGCTTTACATTACTGCAAAAACAACAGAACAGTTCTCTGTAATTTTGTTTCCGTGGTCTACAAAGTTCAAACAAGACTTCCTTTAAAGTGAGCAGGTACAAATTATTAGTCATTACAGTCAAGACAAAATGTGCAGCTCTGCTAAGTTTTTTCCTCTGTATTTTATTATTTCAATTTCCACAGCTCCAGCAAAAGCAAATTAACTGCTGAGGATGTGGGGATTTGAAGAAATGTTCTTCCAGCTCTCAGTTGCTTCACAAAAATCACTTCCATGTGAATGCTAACACAGTGAAACATATACCACTAAGAACAAAAGTGTATCACAATGAACTGTGGAACTTGCAGAGAGTAATTTCCTGTCCATCTCCAGTGGGCTTCCTGGTGTTTTAAAATTATTGTTCAAGTTACATTGCAGCCCCTCTGTCATCGTGGATGCTAATTTCAACCACTGTACTCTGTTCAGATATTTAATTTCATAAAACTTGAAGCAACTTGGTATGGGACCTCAGCCTTTTTCAATTTTCATTCAAATTGCTTAACATTGGGGCAGAGGGGTGCAGAGGTGGGAGAAGAATGAGAAGACAAAACATGCCCAGTGCAACCTTCAATTTCTTAAGAAACCAGGCGAGAATTTCCACAGCGGAAAAAAGCAGCAATCAAAAATACTCCAGGCAATCACTAGATGGTGCTCTTAAGAGGAAATATGTATCATGTAGGAACTTGGAAAAAAACCCAGAAACCATCTGTAAGCCACACGAAAAAGAATCCCCACCTCATCTGTAACCATGTAGGCCACTTCTCCTCCTCCCACACTGCAGTCTTGTAGAATCTAGTACTTACAACACAAGAGGGACTCTGCTGTTTCCGAGTTTCTTTTCATTCAAACTGGCACCTGTAGAGCAGCAGTCACTTAGTGCTCTGTAGTTCACAAAGATTATAGACAGACAGTACTGAACCTCAACTGGTAGGGCACTTCCACCAGCATTCCTCATTCTCCTGACTTTAGCTTTTGTTGCATGCAGCCTCGTGAGAGGTTTCTGCTTCCCTGCAAGCGCAGGAGCTTGCATTTCTTGCACATGCACAATCATTAACAGCTATTCATCCAAGCTAGAAAACCTTTATTGTTCTTATATCTGAGGATACTACTGTCTTAACAGAGAGAACTCCAAGCCCTATCAAAATAAGCAGGTATACCATAAATTTCTAAAGACAAAACCAAACTTTACCACTACTTACCACAAAGAACATGCAAAATCACTTGCTTTTGTAACCAAAGTTACACCCATGTTGCTGCGTGCCACACACCAGAACCCAGCTAGCTGCAAACAAGACCATAATTTAGCAGGAAGTTCACCACTACCAATGTGCCCTTGTGACCAAGAAGGCTGATTAAGAACAGTGTATCCAAGAAGGTTCTCCCCCCCACACTCTATTCTGCCCTAGTGAGGCCACATCTGGAGCACTGTGTCCAGTTCCTGGTTCTCCAGTTCAGGAGAGAAAGGGAACTACTGGAGAGAGACTAACAGAGGGCTACAAAGATGCTGAGGGGTCAGGAGCATCTCACAAGGAGACGCTGAGACACCTGGGGCTGTTTAGCCTGAAGAAGACAGAGGGGATCTTATCAATGCTTATCAATATCTAAAGGGTGTGTATCAAAAGGATGAGGCCAGTCTCTTTTCAGCGGTGCCCAGTGACAGGACAAGGACAATGGGCACCAACTAGAACACAGGGAGTTCCACCTCAACATGATGAAAAGCTTCTCTCCTATGAGGGTGACAGAGCCTGGAACAGGCTGCCCAGGGAGGTTGTGGAGTCTCTCCTCTGGAGATACTCAAAACTGACCTGGATGAGAGCCTGTGCAACCTGCTTCAGGCAAACCTGCTTAAGCAGGGGGGATTAGACTATATGAACCCCAGAGGTCCCTTCCAACCCCTACCATTCTGATTTTGGCAGTTAAGAGGACCCCAATACCCAATCTCAACACAGCGTTTTTCTGCAGTGGGTCAGCACTCTGTGCTTCGTCCTTTACCCAGTAATGAGTCTGTTTTAGTAAATTTAAATCTCCACTGTAAAGCTAAATGATCTGCCTCTCCTTTCTCCCTCCTAAGTGCTCCATTCTCAGGGGAATAACATTAGCATTTATGGAAGTAAACGCCTCAGGGTTTTGCTAATGAGCTAGAGCCTTCCACCTTCAGATCACAGCATAAATTCTATTCAGCTGAAAGGTAAAAATGCTGTTTCTAACAGAAATCTGGTATCAACTTGAGTTCTAGTTCCAGCTCCTCCATCACAAAAATCATCCTTATGCTTCCTGCACAGTTGTATTTTCCAAGGCAGACAGGGCTTTGAGCTCAGCAGTTCCTTCTACCAAGAACTCCCAATTGCAGCAAGATCCAAATTCATTTTGATACAGATCTTCAGGATATACAGAACAGATTACCACACTTAGAAGAGGGAAAAATACTACTAAAAAAATAATGTAAGTTCAACGAACTGGAATTCACAGAAGTGCCCAAAACACTGAGGTTTTTCAGCAGAGAGCTACAGAAAGCAAAATCTGTATAAGTATCTTTAGACCTCCTTAACACTAAAAATTCTACTATGGCTAAGTTATATTATTTAAACTGTCCAGTTTTCCTTACCTACAGCAATCAGCCGCTACAGCTGATAAACGTTTTTAGGAAGAAGTCATAAAAAATCTGAAGAACTTGCTTTGGGAAATAATAACAGGGAACAGGGTTTCAAATTCCACCTGCAAACACCTATAGGGCCTGTGACCCTTTTTGCTGCTAATTTAAAACCACAATAAATTTAAGTCCTAAGGTTGTTCGTTGTCACTGCAGAGGCTCCTCTCTTCCACGGGAGGGAGCTTTTCTCGCGAAAAGATGGTCGAATCTTTTGCAGTTCTCATTTCAGAAATGTGTAGGAGCTCTAAACAGTTCTGAGTGCCCCACACCTGACAGCTTCCACACAGGATTAGCAAAGAAGATTCGGAATACAAAGAAGAAAAAAATAAAACAAAAAAAAAGGAAGAAAATTAAAGATCAGTCGTTTCTAAGGTAAACAGCTCCTGGACCCACGTGTTCCATCACACTATTCCTCCAACCCCAACGCTAATGTAGTTACTTAGCAGAAAAACCTGCAAATGCAAGTCCAACACCATTTCTGTCCATACATACCTGATATTTATAAACTTCACTCGCGTGACTTTAGGTAGCAGCTATCCAGACCACAGTCGTAGAGGAACAATAAATCAGAGTAATTCAAAGACTGTAATGTCTGAGAAGAAATGTGGCCTAGGAGCTGAAAGAAATAACCAAATACAAATTTGAAAATATATTTTAAAGACTACAAATGAAAGCAAACCTCTCCCTGGACAACCATTTATTAATCCAACAAGTAGCAGTCAGTTTTTACAAGGGTTAACCTGGAAGGATGCCTTTTCCAGAAAAAGAGCTTGTTTCCATCATTCCAAATTCGGTTCCCTACTTGAGCTACAGCAATTTCTATGAAGGTAGCACCGTGCTATCATCCTGTCTCACAGCTGCTACTTCCCTACTGTTTCCTTAGCAAAAAAAAAAATTCACAAAATGCAGAAGTGAGAAGCCAAGTGGGAGTGATGCTTAAGCTGCACTCTTCTCACCAAATAGCTAGAGAATTTCATATTCCCTGCTGTCTTAATTTCTTGTCCAATGGGGATATTCCCCTCCTGATGTGTATAGCTAGTGCCCATTGTCAACAGTGGGAATAACACACACACAAAGGGGACAGTGAGCCCTCAGGGCCTGTTGGAGTGGTAATTTCAAAATATCACGGTAAACATATTTTGCATGTGACAGATAATAAGCCTGGGCTCCAATTTCTGGGTTTAAGAATGCACTATGGGTTCATAACACTCAGAACTGTTCTACTCTATCCTAGAGATATCCTACTCACCTAGTTTCCAGCTTTTGAGTTTTTTAAAACTGTTCTGACAGTTTTTTAAAACTGTTCTGCTACATCTACAGATCTATACACACATCCCAACACACATCAAAGCTCTGTGGAGCAAAACAGGATAGAAAGGATCAGGCAAAATACATCTTCTGCTCCAAAAGTCTTACCATCTTGATTTATGACCAGCCACATATAAAATAGCACATGATCTTCAGAACTCTTTCCTCCTATTAAAGTTGTAACTTAAAATACTACAAGTCTTCCCAGTCTTCAACACTTGCTATTGCTTCAAAGCCAACTATGGTATAAGCATGCAGGCTGTGTTTTGGCTTACACATCATCAACACTTGGAAAAAGAGTTTCAGCTGCAGGCCAGAGTCAGCTAAACAGAAGGCTACATGTTAAGTCAGACAAGTCAGCTCTGGTCTGATAACTTAGTGGTGTTAAATTTTCTTTAATCAAAACTCTGTCTAACCTTTTAGAAAAAAAATCCAAACACTGCAGAGCATATCAGATCACACTGTTTTAAGGGTAATTTTTCAGGAAAAAAAGTTTTTCCTATTCACAAGTAATTAACCCTGCAAAATCATCATGCTACATGGTAAATGTAAACTGCTTCAAAAATATCAATAACAAAACAAAACAGGCCAGACAGCATAGTTTGAGAAAAGACTGCAAGTCCCAATACAAACAATTGGCAACCAGAGAGTCTTGTTTGTATAATGCTTAATAAGTCCCGGAGGGAAAAGGGACAGCTGTGTAAAGCTGCCTTGGTTGTGTCCCCTCCACCCCCCCCATCCTAATTACATCTGTTACTGATGCTTCATAAAATGAAATGTCCAGAGAGTCTCCTGAAAGTTTAGTGTGAATACTGATAAAGCAGATAATAAAGCATCCTCATTTTGGAACGGAGCCAAGATAACCTTGGAAGGTTAAATCTCTTCAAATCAAATAAAAATCTTTACTTAGCAACTGCAATTTCAGCACTCCTTTGACTTACTTTGAGTACAAGGACTTTAAGTGAACCTGACAACAAGTTTCCCAGTAGAATTTGTAGGTTACAAAGACAGCACATTAATATTTACACTCATTCCGCTGCTTCTGTTCTATTTCTCCAAGTAGTTGCTTAGGTGGGGGATTTTTTTTTTGGCTACACTTGAAAAGAAATTATGGACTTGTTAAAAATCCTGAAAAGAATCACTCTTAAAACTAGAAACTGCAACTGAGAAACACAAAACACGGGAGTAGATTTTACTCTGAGACAGAAAGGCAAAGGACAGAGTACAAGGTAGCTTATTAGAACTCAGGCCTGAGAGATGAGAATTACTTGGTTTCACTCCTGTTCAGATAATCACTTTTATAAACTGATCCAGAATGTTTTAACTAGATACCTAGATAGAAAGCTTGAATATCAGAACTGCTAAGCATCTACCTGCTTTACTTGATTTGAAAAAGTAAAAAGGGACATTGGAGGCTGTAACAATCAGAAAAATATCACAACTCTGAGAACAATTATCCCTTGTTATTTAACACATTCGCTAATATTAAAGATCCTTACAAAACTACTTTTCAAATAAAGTTTAGCCAAATACATGCCAAATAAATCATTACCAAAACCTTTTCATTTGCAAGCATATTAACAGAAATTAAATGCGTACACACAAAAAGTTAGGTAGAAGTTTGGGATACTTAATTACTTTGATCTTGTAGATACAAATTCTTGTAACAGAAAATTTCCAACAAAAACCACCCTGTTTTGGTCTAAAGAGCTCCATAAGTAGTGCTTGCTTCATAACGAAGACTGCATATAATTAACATTTTAGACTGTTTGTATCATGCCCATAAAATTATTGTCTTACAGATATAAATTGATAAACATCAAGTGTGGGGTTTTGCCTTTTAAGTATTGCTTTCTAACAAGATGAAGAATTAAAATAATCATTTGTCTCCCTAAGGTTCTCTTACTTCAACCCTTTATCTTATTCCAGATTAGAAAAAGAAAATGGTAGGGTATGATCCTTACTAAGCTACATATCTACTTAACCCTGAACATTAATGAGTAGCAGACCTTTTACCCCAACATGGTTCCTTTTTTGTGCTCCTCTCACATAGGAAGCATACCACAATTTTAACTAAAGAAAAGGGGATGTGGCTGGAGAGTCCAACTGCAGTCTCCAGAGGGCACAATTTAACTCCTGCCTAATAAAGTGAGCACAGAAGACCAGAATTGTTATTGAGGCTTTTCTGCTTCAATTAGCCTGCTATTTGAGTGTGAAACTTGAACTTTGGCAACTACGATGCCTCCAGCTTCAGAACAAAGTCAATACATTGATTTGGAAGCTCACTTTTATGGAATATGAAGCAATTGCATGATGCTTGGACATCATTATAACACGTATGAAGCTTTAAAGGCAGCACTGAATCCTTCTGAAAGTTTTACAATCCAAGAATGGCTTTAAGATATTTGACCTGCTGGTAAAGAGAGAGCGTTTACAACTTCCTTTGTGATGTACAGCCACTTCTGAGTAACTGGCATCCATGAAATAACAGTGGAGACAAGAGGGTTCTTACTTTCCATACTCTGAACACAGCAATTAAATAAGAACTTGCAAAAGTGCCTACATTGGAGTGTGTAACTAACAAAAATACCTGATAGTTAAGAAAAATTATTTAGAAAGCATATGAGCATCTTCACTGGGTTTGAAGCACATTCATTGTACTGAAACAGAGGAATCAAAATTGATCCCTTTCTGGTAGTTTAGTTCCTTCCTGATACACACGACTATAGGAATTATTACAAATTGCTTTTAATCACATCTGCAATGGGAAACAATACTGAAAGAAAAATAGATGAGCAAAAGTAACTGATGGTAGAAAAAAAGGTCTGAGTGCAGATGTGATAAACAGTTTCAGAGCCCATCCATCAGGTTCACTGATATATGAGTACACAAAGCTTACTGAGTTAGGCCATTAACTCTATTACACCTCCAATTCCAATACTGTTCTGTGAGCTTTTGCACTCGTATTTGCAACACTCCAGAAAGTTGGCACAATTAAGCCCCAACTCTTCAGGAACTGAACACTGAGGGGGGAAAAAAAAAATAAAGTGTAATCTGGCCCTAGTACCAGAAATAAAGATAGGTTTCCTGTGCATGACTACTCCATATTTGGTTGGATGGCCTTGAGTTCTCCATTTGAAGTTTTTTTCTGTAAGTGGTAAAATAAGGGGTTGGTGCTCCATGATTTTTTGATGTTTAAGAAAAATTAGGTTTATATACTTTCCCAACCATGAGAATGATACAATAATCCTTCTCCTCTACTCTGTAGAGTGTTTTAACATAGGGAACTTAGTATTTTGGACAATTTAGCTTTTCAAATGCTAAACTGATCATCACCTTACTCCTTAAAGCTAGCTAAAAAATGCTTCTCAAAATGTCAGTATCAGTAATTCTTCCCTTGACCATGGGTCCTTCATTGTTTGTTTGGATTTTTTTTTTCCAAGCTCAAATAGTTACTGGCATTCACATCAGCAAAGATGCATCTATCTAGAAGATTTTAGAACAAAAAGAGGTGTGTGGATGTCTAATCCAGAATAATTATAGCCACAATGTAAATTCCATTGCTGCCCACTGCTAGAGTATCTTTACCCTCCTCTGGGAGGACCACATTTAGTCTTTGTATCCATTCCCTGCAAGAGTCAGTCACAGGAACTCAAATGTTTCAGCAACAGCAATCTTCTCATCAGCAGTGTCAGAAATTTCGTGTGCGTGGTTCTTTTAGGAGGCTACCAGGTCACTCAGTCTGGCTAAGAGAAAACTCTTGCACAGTACTAGCACCACATATGGAGAGCTGCAGACTCCAGTTTTCTTACATCTGTGTTCTTTTATAAAGAGTTCTCAGAACACACACAAGATGTGGTTTATTAGAGCTGAAGTCAAGGACGCATCAGCTACAATAAGCCAGCAAAATTTAACTGTTGTCAACAACATTTAGCTTTGGCCTACAGTCAGTTTGAGCTTCTGTCCAATATCCACTTGCTATCAGGCTCCCACAGAGTGACACTAAGCTTCTCTGGGAAGAGTCTTAAAGTTTATTTTGCTTTTATTGCAACTCTTCGCCATGCAGTTGCGCAGTAGTAAACATGACCTTAACAGCAAGTGGAATTTTGGCAACAAGTTGATTGCAAATGTAATCTGCAACAGCCACAGAAATAAAACAAGCTCAAAGCAGAGTTACAGCTCTTAAAAACCCAGACTATAAATGGCTACAAAAGATCACATTTCTCACTGCAGTTTGCTAGCGTGATTAACTGTAGTGCTGTATTACACCTGCAAATCATTTTTCTTTTAGCAAATACTGCAGAAGTGATGTAGATGCCCCAGTACCTAACTGTCTTCAAATCAGGTAACAGTATGGGAAGAGTAATAAATCAGTGGTAGCACTTGAAACATGCACTGTAAAACAAGTGTGCAAGTCTCCACCAGATCAAGAACTTGGATGGAGAAGTGATGATCTAAACTGCACTGGAAAATAAAATGGAACTCTAAGTTTAGAGGCTCAAAATGAAGGCCTAGTTAATGTACCTGATAAAAAGTAAAAGCCTTCATCAAGTTTTTAGGATGAATGTTTTAAAAGATGAGTCTGTAATGTTTTGAAGTTATGAAACGTATCCTATTTGCGTGTTTTATCAGACAGAGAGCAACCGAAAAAGGAATACATCTGAGAATTGTTTACAAATAGGCTACAGAAATAGCTCCCCACTACCCCTGCTGCTGTTAAAAAGAAAGCTAAGTGAAAAGGTGAGGCTTCTCTGAAAGCAATTGTCTAGGTAGAGAAAAAAGATAAATCTGAAACTAAAGCAGTGTAGTAAGTTGATTGTAACTAAGCTCCTGAAGTTAGCATTCTGGAAAGGGGCCACAGTATTTTGTCAGAGGTCAGCATATAAGAAGAGACATCTAATTTCCATCCTCTCTCAGCACAGCACTTCAGTATAGCCAGTAGATATAGTTGTTTCAGGAATATACAGCTGAAACCACAAAACCACTTCAAAATTCATACAGGCTAGATCGCTTCCTCACAAACTGGCTTAACTTCCAGCCCCAACACCTGTTCTTCAACATGTTCAGCTACAGCACAGTCAGGCCCTAAACAAGTAGCTTCTTCAGGCCATAAACAAGCAGCTTCTTCAGCATCTTTGTAAGCAGCTTAATTTATAAGCTGTATCTCCCCACATTTATCACAATCACACATTTTTGACCCTTTCTCATTGACTTTTACTGGTGTTCATGCAATCATTTCTTCAGCCAGGTCAGAAGGACATTTTGGTGCACACTGATTTTTAGGGAGGTTGTTTTTCAGTCACAACAGCCACGTGGTTCCACCACACTTGAAACCACAGAAATACAAATTGTGGCACAAGGGAGAGGTCAAGAAGGTGTAGCAGTGACCGGCTGTGCCTCAACTGAATGGGAAACTGCACTTTCATACCTAAGATCAGGCCTTGGCTCACTACAGTATTTGCAACCCTGCTCAGCAAAGCACACTGCCTTGAGGCCTCAGTTACTATGGTGATGAGCCTGGAATAAATGTTTATATATAATTAGATAAATTCTCCTTTCAAGAAAAGAGTTGTGTATCTCACAGGCAGCTACTCGTATTTTTAAACTACATAGATGTAAAAAAAAATATTACAATTTTAAAGCTTAACAATCACTATTATTCATTAGTAAGTTAATAATTTAGACCTATGACAAGAATTTAAAAAGCACATGAAAAAATTAATGAGAATCCCATCTCTTCCAAAAACTACACTGCTAAACTCCCTAGAGATTAAGTTAATGCTTGGTTTTATACATTTTAGGGTTTTGCTTAAGAAAAGCCAGAAATGATTAATAAAACTATCTCATTGTTTAACAAAGCTTAAGAAATACTTATCTGAATAAAAAAAGTACGTGTCTTTCTTTTATCACTAAACCACCCCATGTGAAAAATATAAGCAGTAGTTCCTAACTCTATTCTTACTGTAAAAGCAGTAAGCTGATATAAACAGGTTGAAATGCTTAGCTCAAACTCATAATCAGAAGCTTACTTCCTTTTTCCAAAGATTATGAATCAGTAATTACAGTAGAACCATCTGCCACAGCGAGGGTTTTGGGGAAGCCTTTGCCACAATATTTACATGTAACTTGGACTACTCTGATTAAAAAAATCCAGTCCTAAAATGTGATCACAAGTCATATCTCTTAGCATCTAAAATTGTTTTAAATTTAAGGAATACTAAATGCAGAGCAGACAAGATGATTTCCTAGGATCAATGACCATAAAACTTAAACAAACACTGAATTCCTCACTGAAGAAAAACAAATAATTGGCAAAATGCAGCAGAAGCATTGCCAGCTGATGAGCTGCCTCATTCTTTCCACTATGATGCCATCTGTTGCCAGCTCTTCCCTGTCCACATGCACTACACCCCCTCCAACTCTCAGCCTGACCCAGATCCCATTTTGGTTTAAAGTCTAATAATGAAATCCAGCCCAACCCACCCAACAGGTGTCAGTAACTATACCTGTGGTGCAGAGGCTTCTACTCCCCACGACATATTACAGCTCTCTTCCTGAAATTTTTTTCTCTCTCCTCGCCAGTCTGCCTGCCAGCATAACTACATATGTGGTGGCTGCCCAGGCCAACTGTCACGGTAAATAACTGAAGAAAAAACTTCAACTACCTAAAGCCTTAATGCTAAGAGGGATAATATTTTAAAGAACATTTTTTCTTAAGCAGGTTCATGCAAGTAGATCATATGGGGGAAAATTCCAGTAAGAAGGGCAAGACCAACAGTATTTACTCTTCCTGCAGCACATTAGGAGTCAAGGTGCAATGTACCTGGCATCTATTTGCATACTATAACCTAGTGGTAGATAATAGAGAACTCAACACTAATAAAATAATTGAATAACATTGTTATCCTTTACATTCAGGCTGTAAATTCCTCCAAAGACTTCTGTGCCTTGCATGCATTGTTGATGCACAAGAGGTACAAGGAAGATTGTGAAGAAGCAGGGTGTAATTTTGACTTGCTCTAAGAATAGGCCAAACACCTTCCTCCAGTTTGCATGCAAATTTATTACTGAAGACAATGCAGGTATTTGAGGGAAGAAATTCTGCTTCAAATCTGAGTATCTCTTCAGGGACCACCCAAATCAAAATCAGATCTTCTCAAACACCAAGTTTTATGGCTTTAGCATCTTCCATTAACAGATTTTTTTTTTTTTCAAGTGACAAACATTTATGCATTTATAGGAGTGATCTTTGTTTCAAGTGAGTATTTAGCTCACTTGGGAACAGTATGTTATTGCAAAACCCAATAACTAGGTAATGAGGGCAAACTAAAACTCCTATTATCCTTAAAAACTATGCATTACTGGTAATTCACAAACCATTAATTTCTGCTTATAAGATAATCCATAGCAAGTGACTGACACCCCCAAACACTGACACTAGAGCCATCAGTTCTGCTAAACAATTTCAGTCAATTTTCTTATATCTGAGTTGTGTTCAAACTTACGGTACATAGTATTCAAGATGCTGTTTTCATTTCAACATGAAACTGCAAGGTTTAACTATCTTTACATAAAAGACTGTCTTCACCATGAATTTAAACTATACTACTAAAACAAAAAAATGCAGCTTTTAAGATTTTTTTTCCTCACTTTTAATACCTGAAATTTTATTAGTGAGCTAGTCTCTTTTATGCAGATTTATGCAGATAAAAAATGCACCTCATGCGGTTGAAACTTTTCTAAGCCAATATTTTTCTTTTAATTTTTTCCTCTACAAGAAAGTATTTAGACTGAACATGTCAAGCAGTATTGGATTTACCATATTTTAATTTCATTTTCTGGTAATTATGGATATATGTAAATATCAAAGCACATATAAATACACTATATATTTGTATAAATTTCTGAATATTCCACCACTGCTATTGCCTTTTGAAGGGGACATTTCAAAAGAGGTGTTAAAATTTACATGCCCACCTAAGATACCTCATGGGTGAGGTCACATAAGAGATGAATTTGGTGGTAAAAATCCTCTATTTAAGCTCAGTGGTGTGAACAGAGTATTAGTGGAGGCACTCCCAAAGTCGCATCCAGAAAAACACATACATTAGAAAACTTGCTTTAGACTTCAAGGTTAACACTTGTCCCCTCACAGATGTTAGACAGTCACCACAAAGAATCCCCCTGGTCCTGACCAAAGTTTGGCATCCACAACTCTATAGGAAACCTAGTACTGAAGCACTTGGTAAACCCATCAATCAGAACAGAAATAGAGTGTAAGCTAAACCAGGTAAGAATGTCTGGACCTCTTCAGCGGTCTTCAGCACCACGGCAGCAGGCAGAAGCATGTTACTACATATTAGGACACATTAGGGTTTATGTCCTCATCACATGTGGACATTAAGGATGCTGGAGAGCCTATATGCTAGCTCTAAGCTACTGGGCAACAGGGGCTTTCACTGGTCTGCTCAGGATTCAGCAGACTTCCAGCTCAACCTCGTAGCTGAGTGGAACCAGACAATCCCTGGGAAACTACATTCATCTCTTAACTATAAGCTACCTGCCAAGTTACCCCCAACCTAAACTATCTCAAAATATAATCATCCCCAAAACATCATGAGATATACAGGAGAAAACTCAAAGCTGGCGACTCTCATGAATGGAAATCTTGAGCCAACACTCAAACTGGCTACTACGATGCCAAAAGCTGAGTATTTTAAGCTTCCATTATGTTCTATAGCATACATCTGCAGATGCATGCATTCAGTCAGAACAAACACCCACATATTCAAGACAAGACAAGTGTGTTCACTAACAAATTAACTATTTCAGCAGTAAAACATGCAGTGAATGCTACTAAAATGCCAATACACTAACGTACTTATCATTGGGGAGGTGAGTTTTTCCTTCATGATTATACAAGCCAGATACTTCACTGAACACTGTACAAACAAGATACAGTCCCATACCTGGCGTACTGCAAGTTCTACTCTGTATTTATTTTAATTCTTATACACATTTCACTCCACATTAACAGGTGTTGAGATGACAGAAGTTGTATTTTATTGGGTTAAAGAACTCCCAAGAATCTAGGGTTTTATCCACACATCCCAAGCACTTTCCAGCTCTGACTGCTTAAAGCATGGATTTTTTCATCTTAATGGCACAAGCTTTACTGATTTTAGACATTCTCTGCTCGCTCTTAGCACTTTAGAGGCCTTGATCAGGTAGCAATATTTCCCTTTAAAAAGTCCCTTTGTAGAGTCACTCAGGCTTTGCAGGAACTGGGAGACTGAAAACAGAGCTCAGATCTGGGGAAGTTTTTATTTTTAAAACACTGCTTACTCCACGTATTTATTTCAAAGGTTCTGACCCCCCAAGATTTGCAATAAACAGTTTTAGCCCATATCCAAAGGCTTCTGAGTGTCAATAAGGTTATACTGAAAATTATTTCCCAGCAGAATTAATCTAAAATATACTGTATTTACTGCAGCACTTAAACCCAAACAAACAAACCAAAAAGCCCACACAAGGGCTGCTGCCTGTTCAACATGGAAGGTAGTTCTCCATTTCTGTGTCTGAAAAAAGAGGAAGCCCCAATATACACTGGACAAATTCCCTCACTGTACCAGATGTGTGTATTTCTGGCACGCTATTGATCAAGACTGTCCTGTCAGCAGAGGGAAGAAAGAGTTCGCTCCCAACAGGATGACATACGCGCTCCTACTCCCTAACAGCAGTCCTTCTCTCTCCCTTTTCTCTAAGCTAAATCCAATAGTAACTGACACTCTATTTGATCAGCACAAGACTGGGTTTGTATTCCCTGGCACTGAGGCATTAATTAGTCCTTTTCATACCAGGGTATTAATCTAGGATGCAGGCACAGTGAATGAAAGCTTTCAGTCACTTGCTGCTGAGGTCTTGATCAGTATATTGCTAGAGCTGGAGAGTTGAAGCCCAGCAGGCAAGACAGCAGCATTGATGCCCTGTATTTACTCTTTACTACATATGCCCAAACAAGTAAGCAGCACACTGTCTCACCATGCCAAGAGGGGTGCTTCTCAGAATGGTTTCTATTTGCAAAAGGATGAGGACATAAACATTTCCCAGACGTGTCCTACACTTTTAGCCCTGCTGGCTAGCAACAGAAAGGTAGCAAAATACTCCTGTGAGCACAAATCAGTCAGAAAACTGAAAATTACGCTGACCATAAAGCCACTACAGTGCTGTTTATTTTAGTCCAAAATTGGCAGGAGCTATAACAGGAAGACAACATTGACTGCAGCTACACTAGGTGTGTCAGAATGGCAGTACTGTCTCATTCAGAGGCTACCATTACCTTAGGAAAAGCAGGTCCAGCAGAACTGTATACACCTCAGTAAATCTTTGGTTCCAGTCTGTGCAGTTGTAGCATTACACAGGGTTAACATGCTTATTACAACACTAAACAAGTTTCCAGATTTTTGTGTTTTGGTTTATTGTGCAGTGTGGGGTTGGTTTTTTTGTTTGACTTTTGTTTTTAATCCAAGATGTACACACATTACAGAGCTCTCACAGCACATGAAGTACAGTGTACTTCACCTACCTGTGCATGAACTCTCCATTATAATTTTACCAGCTCTCCCCAAGTCTGCAGAAAGCATCATATAACTTCAGCTGAATGGGAAAAGTCAAAGTTGATATTCTTTACATGATAATATGATTTCTTCAACACAAATAGTGTCATCTCATTAGTATTATCCTGATAACAAAAAATCTGCACTATACTTTTTCATGTGATATGTTCTCCTAAACCTTGATTTGGTTATTTATGCATGAACATCATCAGCCAAGCCACAAGATAGTCTGATGCTTTTGAGTTCCTGAGGCATGAAACTGCATCACTACTGGTCTTATTCTTCCTGCCACAGACAAGGCTTGCAGTAGTGGGTTTTGTGAAACTAGATTTCACATTGAGGACAGCCTGGGGTATCTCTTGTAAGATATATGCTGCCTAAACTAGAGACAGCACATTTGAGATTATCACCCAGTGGTAAAATTGTTTGGTCTGTAGTAAAAACAAAGAATTCCAATGGTAGCACTTTATAGTACAATTTCTGAAGCTGTTCTCAGTGTGCAAAGCAGGCTGAAAAATAAAGTGCACAATTTCCAGACGGAAGAATTCTTCCCTCTTGACAGTCATCCAAAGTTTCATATTTACTTAGGAATTTCCCTTTCATTATGAATTATCTTTTGTCTGCAGGGAGACAGAAGTTAGTGGGGGGAACTGATATGAGGATAGGAGCAAATGCCTTTATTCTGACTTTTGAAGTCTCCTTTATAACACTACATGTCCTTCCAGAAAAGGAAAATCATTTTTTCTTGTGGGAAATTTCTTGTAGCAGAGTTCAGCAACAGCATGATTGATCAGAAGCTAATGTTAAATCCACTGAAGTTAAATCCCTTCCACACTATAAAGTAGATGGTACTTTGCCAAATAGGTAGGAGGAAGAAGCATCATGGTTCACAGCGTACCACAGTAACAAGCTGTATGCCATCTCTGGCAAGTGCCTCTTCTAATTAGACAGTCTTTTACAACATGAAGGCCCAAAGACTTAAATCACACAAGATCTTCAGATTAACACAGATTAACAGCAAATCCAGCCAAGTTATAATTCCTGTAACGTATTCTTTACCCTCTGTGCAAAGCCAGAGCTCCCAGCAGCTGTAATGACTCTGCATAAAAATAGTTGCCATCTTTTAACTACTCTTTAAGGAAGAGGAAGATGCCAGGAAGCTAATATTTTTCATGATTCCTTAGGTGACCACACTATATGAAAAGTGCAAAGACCAAGCTTTCAGTGGCTGAACCTAACCATTCATGGTGAAAGGATAAAAACTAGATGTCCAAACACTTGGGATTCAGGACCTGAACCTAAATCTACTTTATGGGAACAAGATACAGAAGCCTCATCCAGCAGTGTGACAGTAACTTTACTCTCCTACTGAAAGGATCAGAGCAGGACCAAATCTTCACCCACCAGCAAAGAGGTGAGGCTGCTTCCAAGGCTCATGCTGCAGATCCAGAATATCTGCAGACTCCATGGTAAGAAGAAAGCAGCAGACAATAACAATCCAAACACTGGCAGATGGGGACAGTTAACAGACTAGGTGCTTTGCACCTTGAGAAAAGAAAATCACCAAAACCAGATTTACCATATCTAAAAGAGTAAAACCTGCCATGGCTATACAAATAGAAGTAGTATTCTGCATTAGCACCAAATTAGTTCCTTAGGAGTTCTTAATACACGTCTGAGTTTCTGTGGGGGGAAAAAAATAATAAAAAAAATCACCTCCTGTGGCAAACAGGGATTATACTCCCCCTCCTACGGCTCAAATGGAAGCTAAGCAGCACACGGTGCTCAGTATACACTCCCAAGAAAGTTTATGCCTCTGTTCTAGGCAGAGTGCTGAACAACATAACGCAAGGTACTTACCTTAGTGTGGTCTCATCTCCTCAGTTAAGTGAGGGGGCCTTGAACATTGCCATGAATACACGTGATCATGCTGTATCATGATTTCCTTGAAAGCTCTATCAAGCTACTTATTTTTTCCCCACAGATGACAGCACTGTAAATGAAAACAGATTACATAGGCACTGAGATCATGCAATCAAAGCTACAGGAAAATGCACAGCTGAGATGGATACAATTTACCACATCATACCACAGATGGCATTTGTTAATGCAATGATTCTTCTTTTCCATGAGAACAAAAAGATTTAATAGACACAGAACTGCACACTACATTCATTAAACTCTCCACAACACATACTGATATGCTAAAAGATGCTCCACATGATAATAAATATTTATTAGTTTTGAAAAAGTCAGGTTACTTACTGGTATTCCACCTTTGTCCCCAACACACCATCAAAGAATCAACAGTCAAGCAATTCCCCAGTTTTCTCTCTGCTGCGAGAAAGAACTAGCTAAGGCCCTTTGGCATTGTTTCAGCTCAGACTCTGTTTCATTATTGAATTATTGGTCTAGTTTGCTGCCCAAGTCATCACCTCTAGAAACTGTACTGGCCTGAACCTGAAGGAGTAAGCAAACACATAGCTAGTAATAAAACAGGTACCATCTTTATTCAAATGATTGTTTCTACAAGACTGAATTTACAAAAGTAATTGCTCATTAATATCCTGTACAGGCCAATCTCTAGTACCTAATCAGTTAGTGCAGGAAGATGAGAACTTCACGAGTCAGACCAATTACATCTCAATCTTGAGCAGAGTTAAAGGAAAACATAAGCCTTTAAAACTGTGGTAGACAAACACATCAGTGAAAAAGAATCAAACGCTATACTCATGCTTACCTCCCTTTGTTGCACAGTCAGCTCACAGCTCTTAGAGTTCCCCAGAACAAATGCCTTCATAAAAAAACAGCCACTTTTACCAACCCTAGCTGCAGCTGGATGCCATCGAGAAATCTTTATCAGCTGGTAGACAAATAAGATCACTACATGAAAATATTATGCAAACAGCAGAGGCTCAAGCGAAATGTAACCTTATAGTCATCACCTTTCTTACAAATTGTTTCCATTTAATTGTTCTTCACAGAGCTGTTTGACACAGCAATACAATTAGAGGCACAGGGTCAAAGATCGAGAAAGCATAGCTATCCCCAGTTTATCCTAGCCACAACTGGCAGTGACTCTAGCAAATCAGAAGACCGCTCTCTAAAAAATCAGTTAAGGAAAAAAGTTTCATACAGCAATTGTCAATTTCCATTTCAAGTCTTTGGGGGTTGTTAATTACCACCAAAAGCTGAGAAGGGTACCCAAAGAAATAATCGTACTAATTATGACATTTAATTCACATGACCTCAGGCACCAAGGTCCACAGAGCAGAAGCATTTATGAGCACTGTTCTGGTAAATGTACATGTGCTAGAGACAACTACACACCTGCCCTTGCTCCAGCAAGCTGAAATCCAGCATCTGCAGTGAAGCAAAATGAACTGGCAGGTAACCAAAAATCACTCTATGAACCCACAACTTCACAAAGCTTCTCTGGCCTGTGCTCTTCTGGTCTTAAGAAGAGCCCTGTTCTTAATTTTCTAGAGAAAGAGCAGTGTTCCTTTGCATCCCTAACCTTACCTTTGTCCAGTTTTTTTTCCAGCTGTGCCTTAGTGGATCTGAAAAGTATCACTTCCCTTTCCTCCCAAATCTTGGCAGTTTATACATGCTCTGGCAAATATGCAAGAAAATAAGGGCAGACTCCCTTTGATTTCTTTCAAACTGAAAGATGTAGGTGTAGGAGAGATACAATGAGAGGCATTTTATCTTTCCAACCATTTGTGAGTTCGAGTCAGTACTGTATATTTAATTTGCTTATTATTCTACCCATTATTACAAACGAACCCAGATGAATAAATATGGTGCATCGGTTTGACAGACATTAGTCCAGGACCTGTATAACAGGGCAATTCAAACATGCTGAGAAAGAAGAGTTTTTGTTTCTATCTGAAAAGGCTTCCTCTTTTGCTGATAAAATACAGCTTCTCCTGCCCACTGTAGCTGAAAGCTGTTTCACTCACAGCCAGTTCATAAAAGGTGGTTTTGCTTTTCAACTAATAGAGCATGGAAGAATAAGGTTTATTTATTGTTATAAAATGCTACTGGAGCCTGTAAGAATACGCATGGGCTCAAAAAATTGTGTATTTTTGAGCTTTACTGTACTGTCCCAAGCATGTACCTGCTTTGCTGAGAAAAGCTAAAGCTGCTTACAGCCTGTTAAAGGTCAGGGCAGAAGTATATTTAATTAGGCAGCAGCCCTCACCCTGGGTTAACAGCAAGGGGAAGGCTCCATATGAATTGCATCCAGCTATGTTTCAGAGTAAGGGATGTTTATATGAAGACCAGTACAATGCAAGACAAAGAAGAACATGCTCAAGGGATGAAAAATACAATCTATATTAAATAAAAATAATTTTAAAAAATTAAACCCAAGACAGATAAAGCATCACAAATAGCACTTTTAAAAAGCATGCTATGAGAAGAATTGCAGCTAGAGCCCAGAAATTGCTTTCCAGACATCATCCAAGCACGATGCAAGCTACATTATTTCTGTTAATAATCCAGAACAACACAAAGAGGTACAGAGTTCACATACCTGTTTATCTGTAGCTAAACCAGCTTCCAGTTAGATGGAGATAGACATTTATCCTACTTTGAATGTTCAGGATTATGCTGCAGAGGAGCAAAAGCTGACAAAAAAGCACTGTCTGAAATTTATTCTTAAAAAACCAACATTCAAGTGTCTCTATTTGCAAAAATACCAGTCCTAAATACAGATAGCATAATGCAAAGAGTTAAGTGCAAGTCACAGTTTCCCACAGACTCTTATCTTCACACCAACAAATGCCATCTTGCATTTTTAACTTCTAAAAGAAGTCACATATAGGGGGGAAAAAAAGCAACTCTGACACTTTTACACAACAGAAAAAGGAATTGAACACAAATTAGCTCACCTTTATACTGCATCTAGATATTCAAAACTACTATCAGTGACATCACCATTACAAGACAAAAGTATTTTCCCAAGTTTTTGGCTGCCTCTACTTGGAGATGAAAAGGGTAACTAGGTATTGTATTCCTCATTTCTGGTTATTTTAGTCCCCTTCCATTATGCAATAGAAATTCAGGCCATGTTGAACTTCATTTAGCTGATTTTACTGCAGATTTGCATTTGCTAGGGAAGGCTGTAGTGACAAAAAGACAAGCTTCAAGAGTGTTTTTCTTCAGAATTTCTTTTGGGTATATTGTTAGTGGTGTTTTACTTCTTGGCTAGAGTCCAGTCAGTTTTAATACTAGTTGTCAGAGAAATCTAGGTGTACTAGCAACTAGAATTCCACATTCCCCTCCCCAAAAAAGAGTTGTTCTAGCCACCTGTACATGGTAATAAGAAGAGGTAGGAAAATCCTTTCCTGGATCAGACCATTTTTCACCTCTAACCTCTCAATGTGGCCAGGCCCAGATTCTCACCAGTAAGCCCTTTTTTACTGATTTTTGTAAAATGTTTCAGTTATGCATTATGTGGCTGGGGTTTTTTTGCTTTCTTCTGGTGCAAATTACTTTTTGTTTACCATCACCTAGTTTCATTCATGACCATGTTATTGTTTTCCTTATTTTTTGCTAGATTTTTCTGCACAATCTCCCTAAATCCACTCTTTGTTGTGCCTGGTCAAGCTCACCCCTTTCTTCAGATCAGTTTCCAAGCAGAACCTTTGTCAGTCATTAACAAATTTTAAGAACTGCACATTTATTGCTGTGCTTTGCTTCAATCTTTCAGATAAGAACTTCCAATCTACTCTTGAACACCGCAGTCAACCTTTATTTATCTAGTTTCCTAGGTGGGCTTCCCTGTTTCTCTTAGCATTTGATTTCAAGATGCCAGGTTTCCTCAGGAACTCTTTAAGGCAACATTTTCTAACCTTAGACCATCTCAGACTCCACCAAACCAGGCAGCTGTGAGAAGTCAGTTCCTTTTCCAGAAGCTGAAGAGAGAAGAAATCACCATTTTGGACTGGAAAGCTCATGCTCAGCTATGGTACTATAAAATTAACCTGGTTTGAAAGTTAACAATCCACTAGTGAGGTTGCGACTCAAATTTGGCAAAGTCTCTGGCTGTTGAGAGCCAAACAGCAAATGCCTGAAGAACACCACCAACATAATACCAAATCTTCTCTTTAGCAGCATTAACACAGAATTTTATATGTAATTATTATTTTCACTTCATCACTTTGTCACAGTGTTATGTGCTGGCTCATGGTGCTCCAAAATAAACACATTCAGTAGAGCAAGCACAGAAAGAAGAGCAAAACCAGCAAAGGGAATGTGAAATCAACCCATCCTTACTATTTTACCCTTCAGAGCTACCCTTTTAAAGATGTCACCTGGCCTATTTAAAACTCTACAATAGCTAGAGATCACTCCCTGAGGGTCAGCCTCACTTCTGCCAGCAGTTGCAATGCCCTAAATCTTGCCTCAAAGGGGTTACTAAAGCTACATCCTTCATTTTAGTTTGTGTTTGACCCTATCAGTCATTTTATTTTGCCAAGGATCCAGGGTACAAAGCATTAACTCCCAGCATGAATCCACAAAAATACATATAAACACACTTAAAAACTACCTCCACACATCCCAATTCCTTTAGTTTTGTATAATTAGCTATTAACACTCCAGAAACACAACACCCTGAAGTCTATTAAGTACCAAGCACCTTGCAGCCTGAAGAGCCTCTTACAAAACCTGAAGGAAGTAACAACCAGAATACAAGGAGAGCAGGCACCGCTCAGTCGTGCTTCCCAAGGCCTACCTTGGCTGAGATTTGGGTTATTTTCCTACTTAGTTTTTTTCCTTCCCTGCAGAGAGCAGAGTAGCACAAAGAAGGAAGGAAGCTAAAGCATCAAGGACTCCAGCAGCACAGATTACAAAGCAGATGAGGAGGAGCAGCCTGAGCAGAGGGTGTGTGGGAGAACAAGGACAAGCAGCACTCTAGCAGCCCCCAGAGCGCCTGAGAGAGCCTTTCCCCCAAGCAGAGGCCTAAAGGAGCAGGCACAAGCCCATCCTAGAGCAACCCTCAAGAGCCCAGACCTTACAAAAAAAAAGGACTCCTAGGAGCGAAATTACCCCTCAGCCAAAACGCCCAGTCCCAACCCTCCCTAAACCTTCTCCCCCCCGCCAAGCCCAAGCAACTGCCACCGCCGCCATTTTGTATCCTAGAAATGTGTCTGCAATATAAGGGTTGGTTAAAGCTGGAAAAGCTCTTCACAAGCATCATGACAGTAGTTTCTACAG